>JANJXV010002125.1:25000-35000 GCA_024803745.1 Megascapheus bottae
CGAGGGCGGCGGTGCGGGAGCGGGAGGAGGGGGGAAGGGGCCCGACCCCTCCTCCGAGTGCCCGGGCAGCCGCACGGCCACACCACATCGCCCTCGCGCGACGAGCCCGCACGCGGCTCAGACCAGCGCGCCGCTGCTTGCCTGAGGCGGGGGGGTGGGGACAGGTCGGGAAATCGCCCACACCGCTGCCACAACCAGGCGCCGGCCCCGAGAGAGGCCCCGCGGGATCCTCCCCCAGCTCGGAGGGGGGAGGCGCGGGCACGCAATCGATCGGCCATCGCGCACGCGGCTTGGGGCAAGCCGCTAAGCACTCTCCAAGAAGCGGGACGACGGGGGACGGCCAGAGCCGCGGGAGCCCATCGGGAGCGACCCCCGCCAGCCCAGCGGGAGCAGCACCGCCCCCCGAACCAAGATAGCTAGAGAACACACCTCTCACTCTGAGGGGGTGCCGGACCCAGCCCGACGGAGCCCCCGCCAGGGGTCACCGCCGAAGGCGCCCATCCAGCGGCACGGGCAGGAGGGGGGTCTGCGGTCCGAGCAACACCGGCTCCGGCGGTGCCGCTCGCGCGAGAGGGCAAAGGGGCGGTCGAGGGTGCACAGGCGCACGGCGGAGAACCCGGCCCCCGAGCGGCTCACCTCCACTGCAACTTCTCAGGTCCCCCAGCGAGGCCGCCAGGAGACACGGCAGGGAAGGAGCACAGCCGAAGGCCGGGAACAGCGGCTCACCAACAAGGGGAGGAGACCGCTCCGCCCACCGGCACCCCAAGACACGCACACCCGGCCTCTCGGGCCGACCGCCTCGACCCCCGAGAAGGCACCGCATCTCCAACAGCGACAGCCTCCCCCTACTCGAGCGAGGATGGCCGGGACACGCCACGGGCAGCGAGCCACCAGACGGGGCAACGGGAAACGGGAACGACACCACCGCCCAGCTTCGGGCACCTGGGGGTCGACCGGGAGCTTTCTCGGGAGCACCGCAAGAGAGCCGGGAGCTGCAGACGCTTTCGCACCGCAGCACGGGAGTCCACGGGGCACAGAGCCCACCCTCGCCGCGGAGAGGGCCGGCCCCGTGGCGCTGCGAGTGGCCGGAAAGGGGAGGCGAGATCAGAGTTGCCCCCCTTGCCGGCACACAGGTCCCCGATCTCACGGCAAGAGCGGGGAGAGCGCGGCCGAGCCCGGATGCCGCACCCCTGCCTCCCGCACACCACCAACACGGTGGGACGGAGAGGCGAGGGGCCCACGAGCAGCACGAGAAGAGCGGTCCCATTCGCCATGAATGTCCGTCCCTCGCCTGGCGCAGCTTAGGCCCGGGCCCGAAGGAGATCGCATCACCACCACATCGATCACGAAAAGGGATGGGGAGACAGCCACGCGGCACTCGGAGGCAGCGGGCCCGGGAGCGAAGCGTGACCCTGGGCTAGACGTAGCCAGGGGAGAGAGAGCGAGAGAGAGGAAAAAAAAAAAAAAAAAAAAAAAACCATTGGCCACCTGGCAAGGCGCAGATAGGTGCGACACCCCGAGCCCATGGCACCCCAAGCTTTCGGGAACGCCGGGGACCGCCGCGGCCAGCGAGAGTACCGGAAGGAAGGCAGCGACAAGAAAACAAAAGCCGGTGCTCGGGAAGACCGGCACAACCAAAAAGAAAAAGGCCGAGAAAACTCAGCAAAGGCCGCCACACCAGGGAGGACACTGCAGCAGGACGGGCTACTGCTGCGTGAACGGAGTGTGGACCGGGAAAAAAAAAAAACGGGGGCCGGCTCCCCCTCTTCCCGCCTTCTCCGGCACCCCACGGGTGGAGAGCACACGCCGACAACCGCCTTCCAAAAGGCTGCCGGCGCAGGGAGAAAACACGGGCAAGTGAGCGGCACAGCGCAGGCCACCCCCCCGGGCCGACCCGGGAAGGTCTTCCTCGAGCGGGGAGACAGGCGTCACTCAGGCAACCGGGCGGTCGAGTGACCCAAACGCCACCGCCATCCACCA
Source organism: Megascapheus bottae (assembly GCA_024803745.1). Taxonomy (NCBI): domain Eukaryota; kingdom Metazoa; phylum Chordata; class Mammalia; order Rodentia; family Geomyidae; genus Megascapheus; species Megascapheus bottae. The sequence continues at coordinate 26,981 of JANJXV010002125.1, forward strand.
ACCACACGAGCCACCACAGGGCCAGGGCCTGCGCAGGGCGGCGGGAGCACGCGGGAGGAGGAGGCAGGGAAGGGGCACACGGGGCGGCAGCGGGGAAAAGCCCGGGCACACGGCACCCCGAGAGACGGCTGAGCACCCACTGACAGCCACCGAGAGAGGGCATGTCAGCACCATCCTGCAGGTACAAATCGCACACGTCACGACACGAAAAGTAGGTCCTCCAGCAGGGGGGATAACTCGCTCACGTCACGGGCCTCTCGGAACCCAATCTCGGTACCGCTGTCCCCAACACCTCCCCAACGGGGAGAAACACGGAACTCGCGGTACAACTGGTCGACCACGCAAAAAAAAAAAAAAAAAAAAAAAAAAAAAAAAAAAAAAGTACACGAGAAGCGAGAGCGGGCTGGGAGGTGGCGGAGATCAGAGCAAGCCTTCCCCGGTATCTCGGGCACTCAGACGTGCGCACCCGCCCGGACGCGCATGGGCTCACGGCCCGGTCGGTAGGGGGCGTCCTACCGGGCAGGCAGGCGCGCGGCCCCGGCCCCGGCCCCGGCCCCGGCCCCGGCCCCGGCCCCGGCTGGGCAGCCGGGGGCACCCACGCGCACACACACACACCGGGAGCGGGTCCGGGTCCCTGACTCCGGAGGTCTTCCTTCCTCCCGGCAGGGGCCCAGAGGCCAGGGCGAACCGGGCGAGTCCACGCCGGCGTCCCACACACCTCAGTACCTGGGTCCCGCCGGGTTCCGAGGTTCTCGTCGGCCGCACACGCGGGCACCTCGGGCCCGACGACCCTCCTAGGCGGGGGACCGCGCGTCCGGGCCCCCGCCACCCACCGGCGATCACTCGGGGACCGCGACTCCGGAGACGTCGGTCGTCCCCACCGCCACCGCCTCGGACCAAAGCCCGGGTGATACGCGGAGTCAGAGGGCCAGGGGGCCGCCGGGAGCCGCCCGAGCCTGCTGTAGGGGAGAGGACCCGAAGACCTCGGGCCAGGCTTCCCTCCGGCCCCCCCGGACCCAGGCGGGGCGGCCCAGCGTACCTGCCTGCGAGTCATACCGCGGGGGGGGGGGACTGGCCGGTCGGCCGGCCTACCGACCGAACGACCGACCGAGCGACAGACCGGTGTGGGGGCCCGACAGACCGGGGAGGCCGTGACCCACCGCCGCCGGCCTTCCCCAGCGCCGCCCGTGCCGCCACGCACGCCTCCTCTCTGGGCCGGCTCGCCTCCCCTAGGCGGGGTAGGCGGGGGAGAGAGCGAGGAGGAGGCCTCGGGGGCCCCGACGGAACTACTGGTCGACCGGACAAAGCTGCCTCCCGGACGCCGGGAGGAGACGCGACGCGCAACCCGGCCCCTCACTCTCCTGCAGGTGCAATCTGCGACGGACCGGCCGCTCCGGCTCCACAGCGACGCCGCGGGGACGGCCGCGCCCGGCAGCCGGGAGAGGCCGGCCCTCTGCCGGGACGCACTACGCCAGACGCCCTCCTTCGCTCGGCTGAGGACGAAGGACCTGTCATATAAAAGCGGACGCCAGGGGGCGCGCGACAACCGCCTTCCCCTGAACCGACACCAGCGAGTTGCTCTGCCCGGGATCGGCGCTCGCCGGCCGGCTCGGAGCTCCGCGGACGGCCGGCCCGGAGACAAACCACCGCGCTCCCCGCTCCCGCGCCCCGAGAGGCACCGCAGAGGTCGGGACGAGCGGCCGGGCCCCCTCGGCAACCTCCGGAACGCCGCCGCCGCCGCCACCGGAGCCCCCGGAGACCCTGGACTGAGGCGGCGGCGGCGGCGAAAGTGAAACCAACCGTGGCGGCGGCGGCGGCGGCGGCGGCGGGCGGGCGGGACTCGCCGCCCCAAAGCGGCCCGCCGCGCCCGAGAACGCGGACGCGACTCGGGGAAGGAGATGGATGGGGTCCCGAGCGGGGACGCTGAAGCCGACCGGCCGGCTCCCAGGTGCGCGACCGCCGCCACCGGTGGCGGCCCCCACCCACCCCGGGTGTCATCACCCGACACCACCCCCGAGTTTCTCTGCCCGGGATGGATCGGCGATCGGCACTCGCCGGCCGGCTTGGGGCTCCGCGGACAGCAGGCGCGGAGAGAAACGGCCGGCCGCGCTCCCTCCCCGCCCCCGTGCCCCCGAGAGGCACCGCAGAGGTCGGTCGGGGCCAAAGCGGCGGCGGCCGGGGACGGCCGGGGCCCCCTCTGCAACCCCCCGAGCAACGCCACTGGAGCCCCCGGAGACCTACACTGAGATCCCGCCGCCCGTGAAGCCGACAGTGAAACCGTGGCGGGCGGGCGGGCCGGCCGGCCTCGCCGTCACGCAGCAGCGGCCCGGGGACGGGTGAAGCTGGCCGGCCAGCCCCGAAACAGAAGACGGACGGGCACCTCCACCACCCGTGCCCGCCCCCCCTTCCAACATCGCCGCTTCCACCCTTTGCCCCGTTCACGCCGGCCTGCCCGCCTGCCCCACCCCACCCCACCCCACCCGAAAACTCCTACAATCGCTCACGCCAAGAGGAGAACCCGGGTAGGGAGGGAGCAGAACAGAGAGACCGGGTCCGAGAGCCCGTCTTCCCAGAGAAAACAGGGGTCTTCGTGGATGATGAAGGAGCAAACGGTGGGTGCATGAGCCTCGGGGGAAGGAAGGGGTGGGGGGGCTGGGAGGGGTGGAGAGCGGCCTGGGGAAAAACCCACCCACTACTAAAAGTACTGCCTTTGCTGTGACTGGCATGATTGGTGACTGACGGAGGGAGTGAGTGAGTGAGTGAGTGAGTGAGTGGACCCACTCTTCTCTCCCTATTGGGTGTTCACCGTGGTTTCCCTGACCTGTGCTACGAGTGAGTTGGTGGGTGGGTGATGCACCTGCTCTCTTTTGGTCAGAAGGTGGAACTCCTCTGAACACTGAAGGCACTGCAGATACACGAGACCTGGGATCCAAACAAATTCCATGACATGGACACCTGGCATGCATGGCATGGTGGTGTGGTTTCTTTGAGATTTAGACTTTTCCCTTTCTTTCTTTCTTTCTTTCTTTCTTTCTTTCTTTCGTTCTTTCGTTCTTTTGTTCTTTCTTTCTTTCTCTCAGAGGGAGCAAGGGAAGGGGCACGGATTTTAAAGGAAGTAGGATAGTGTTTGCCATGCACTGTGTGGAAAACGAACGATGCAACGTGTGGGCAGGGATGGGGAAGCAAGCGAAAGAAGGGGTAAGGTTGTTCCGAAAAAAAAAAAAAAAAAAAAACACCACCACCAACAACAACATAATAATAGCAATAAGGACTGGAAATGTGGCTTAGCGGTACAGTGCTGGCTTGGAGCAAAAAGCAGCTCAGGGACTCTATCCCAGGCCCGAGACTAGAGGAAAAAAAAAAATTCCTCCTTGGAAATGAAGGAACCATGTACCTATTTGCCGGGGCCAACCGGCAGCAAACCAGGGTTCGCAGATTGGGGTTCCTGAAATAGGGGGCAAGGACTAGGAAAAATTAGAAGAGAGACAAACAGATGGGGTTCAGGAGGGCTACAGCCCAAATCAGGAGCCACAGCTTAAGAAGCCTGTCGCCCAAGACCGTAGCCCAGTTTATTTCCAGTTCTCAATCTTAAATACACTTCTTTAAACTAGGGAACTGCCAGGGGCTACATTCGTACAAACAGTATCAAGTCTGAAATAGGTTGAATGAGAAGCTATCAAGTCCCAAACAGGTTAAATGAGAAGCTATTGACACAGCCCAAAATCATGATAAGAGCTTACTTCCTTGTGTACTCAATTGTGCGGGTCCCAGGTCACTGACCCCACAGTCAGTCCCCAACACCTATTTACCATCCCATCTGTCCAGGCCCTTTCTGTGACCGCCTGACAGTTCACAAGCAGTCTCTCATTCTCCCTCCCGCTAGCTACCCCTCCTCTGTCTCTGTGTCTCTCTGTGTAAATTTCATCTGTCTACTGTGTGTCTGTGTGTCCGTCTGTCTCTGGCTCTGCCTCCCCCCCCCCCCTCCAGTCCTCTCTCTCCCTCTTCCACCCTGAGCAGGCGCAGTGACACACATGAGACACTGGACCCCCAGCTCCAAGAGAGTTTCATTTTCAACAACCCAGCAGAATTGACAGCCGGTGGGTCACTCCGTATTCTCCAGATGAGCCTCTTCACCAGAACTTCCTCAACACGGCGGAATCACTGTCCGCCATGACAGGCAGTGTCCGCTAGGTGGCGCCCCAGGACAAGGGGAAACAGCCGACCCAACATCGATTAAGCCCCCGCCCCCCCCCCCCCCTTTCCGGGCACCCGAGAACAAAACTCCTCACCCACCCAGGGTGGGGAAGAGGTCTTTGTGCAAGCACTCTAGCAGTGGGCCACACTCCTGGCCTCCGTACTACACAGAAATGGATGTATTGTATTTATCTTCCTATTTATTTCGCCAGTCTGGGGCTTGAACTCAGGGCCGGCCTGCCTGCCTGCCTGCCTGCCTGCCTGCCTGCCTGCCTGCCTGCCTGCCTGCCTGCGCGCTGTCCTTAGACGCTTGTGGCTCAACACCACACTCCCAGCCCATACTAACAATATTTATATTTATTTTATGTATTTATTTATTCATTTATTTATTTTAAAGACAATTGACGGTACACATTTTATTTACAGTGTTGTACGCTGTCTTAATAAAGGGACCGCTTCTCTACTTGAGCCATTTTTAACCAAAGCAAAATAACCTAAGTAATACAAAGGGTTAAAATACAGCATCCAGGTACAAAAACAGACATACTCATTCTAGTTAGGAATGTAATCAGGATGTTACATTTTTTTAGAAGCCACAATTATGTTTAGGAAATCACATAAACATAGATCACTGATTTGAATAAAATGCATACACTTGAAGCAAAGCTTTGTAGTGACCAAACACAAAAAAGTTACCAAAGAATGCACAAAATTAATGTTTATTCCACCTTTGTGTCCTATTCCTGGGTCCTTCGCCAATGTGACATGAGGAAAAAACAAACGCAAAACAGATGAAACACTGAAATCAGAATCGGTAATGTGATCAAGTAGGGAAACAGATACATTAAAATCTAGCGGCCGTCAGCAAGAGTACAGCAAAGATCATGCTGTAAAAAGAAACAAAGAAAACTGCTAGAAAACTGTAGGCATCCTATTCTTTCAAACCAGCAAAATACGCTCCTGCATAACAATGACACATACACAGAATTTTTTTCCCATAAAGGTATAGACATGCAAGTTCTTTTTTAATAGTGTGGATGGGCAAATGTGTGTGTCATGGTCATTTTACTAGGCTTTTACAGAGTGAGCCAGGAACACATGTATAGATTCTGGGGATGACGTGTACTGTCATTCTTTGATGGGTATAGTGGACACTCTAGCAAAAGTTAAAAAAAAAAAAATGAATACAGAAGTACAAGACAAAGGCGAATGAGACTTCCCTTATTTTTTAAAATTTATTTATTTATTTTTTTTGCCAGTCCTGGGCTTGAGCTCAGGGTCTGAGCACAGTCCTTGGACTTTCTCAAGGCTAGAGCTCTACCCCTTGAGCCTCAGCACCACTTCTGGCTTTTTCCTATGTATGTGGTACCAAGGAATCGAATCCGGGTCTTCTTGCATGCTAGGCAAGCACTTTAACCACTAGGCCAAACTCCCGGCCCCAGAGACTTCTCTTATATCTTAGTCACATTTAGATGGAATCAAATGTAAATGCAGTCCACTCTGCTTCGATGAGGCTTTGGTTCAGCTCCCAGTCTCCATTGCCTGATGCAGTCTCCTATGAGAACGCTCCGAAGGTGTCTTCTTAAACCACAAACCTATTTTTAGTGGTGGAGCCGCTCTTAGTAGCTGTCGGTTTTTTCTTAAATTCCCCCCCCCCCCCCCCAGTCCTGGGGCTTGAAGTTTAGGCCTGAGCATCCTCCATGGGCTCTTTCCTCAAGGCTAGCAGTCTGCCACTTGAGCCATAGCACCACTTCCATCTCGTCTATGTACTTGGCACTGAGGAATCAAACCTGGGTCTCCGTGCATGCTAGACAAGCACTCACTCTACCGCTCTAGGTCAAACTCCCAGCCCCCTGACCAATTTTTAAAAGTTAAAAAAAAAAATGCGATGCTAACGATGATGACACCTTGGCAGAAAACGCTGGAAGTGGTTCTGTGGCTCAATTGGCAGAATACTAGCCGAAGAAAGGTCCAAGGACCGAGCGCCCAGGCCCTAACTTCAGGTCTGAGGACCTGGGGTGGCGGGGAGGGAGGGGGATCTCGGCCCTGGGAATGAACTGGCAAAATACGAACTGAGTACTAACTCGCTAAACTACATCGATACCATCTGCCCAAAAAGCCAGATGGAAGTGGATTTGTGGCTCCAATAGTAGAACTTCAGTCTCGGGTGAAAAAGCTCAAGGACAGCAATCCAGGCCCCAGGCAGGACCAATCATCCATCATCCTCCATGATCATCATCATCATCTGTGATCCTGAAATCTCTCGCCTGGGAAATGGAAGCAGGCCCTGGCCCTGGCCCTGGCCCTGGGCCTGGCCTGGCCTGAGCTTGGGAAAATGAAGAGGAGACCAGACTCCTGACTTCCTCCCCTCTCTCCTCTCTCCCCAGGGAGGTCAGCCAAGTGGGGGGTCAGCCGCACGGGGCATTTCGTACTCACACACCCGGCCTCACCGAAGGGTACAGGGCAGAGCCCAGTCCTGCCAAGACGTGCCCACGCCCTCCCCCAATTCTGTCTGTGGACTGGGGCGGCACTCACTCCGCCACCGGCAGGGGGCGGGTGGTAGCAGTCTGACCAGTCCAGCTAGTAGGAGACAAGCCAGCCAGCCCATCGCTGGCCCAGGAAAGCAGGGAAGTGGCCGGCAGCAGAAAAAAAAATACTCCCAAAGCTGCCTTTTCCTGCCCAAGGATCAGGCCAAGCACACGAGAGGCTGTGTTTGTCAAGACAGAGTGAAGTGTGAGCCATTTCCCCGCGCGGTGTGCGGTGTGTGTCTGCGGGGAGGGGGGGGGAGACGCCGGGTGGGTGGGGGTGGGGGTGGGGTGAAGGCAAGCCACTCAGCTAGTCAGCTCCTCCCCAGAAAAGCTCGGACTGCGGACTGTGCTTTGTCTTGTAAATGTTGTCATGGCAACGGCCTGACATTCCTGTTAGGCTTCACCCTGCGGGTGGGGGTGGGGCCTGGGGAAGAGAAACCACCAAAGGGAAATAAAAAAAAAAAATCAAATACTACAGAGAACCACACAAACAACCAGACAAACAGCTAGCGGGCCCGGAATTCCACGACCGCTACCTTCAGGAAAATCGTTTCAAGGAAGTAGGATCGATGAGACCGGGAGTTTGGCCTAGTGGGAGAGGGCTTGCTTAGCAAACGGGAAGACCCGGCTTCCATTCCTCAGTGAAGTCAGAAACGAATGCTGCAGCTGTTGCTGCTGTGGTTGACGACGTGGTAGAGCTCTGGCCTGGAGAAAGCCCAGGCCCTGAGTTTCAGTTCGGGAGGCACGGGAAAATACCGCTAGGCATTCACAGACAAGACAGCCCGGGTGCACACCTTCCAAATGCAGGGCTCCAGTGAAGGCAATCCCACCAGGAAGGAGGCAGTCTCAGAGGCCTGGTTGGAGGGTAGGCCTCAGCCTAAAAATGACCTCGATACTGTGTTTTTCATGTTTCCCCTTCGGGGCCCTCTGTCTGTCTGTCTGTCTGTCTGTCTGTCTGTCTGTCTGTCTGTCTGTCTGTCTGTCTCTGTCTCTCTGTCTCTGTCTCTCTGTCTGTCTGTCTCTGTCTCTCTGTCTCTGTCTGTCTGTCTCTCTCTCTCTCTCTCTCTCTCTCTCTCTCCCTCCCTCCCTCCTTCCTTCTCTCTCCCTCCCTCCATCCCCCTCTTCTTTTTCTGTACTTTGAACCGGAGAGTTATTGAGCACCTAAAATTCTGTATTTTACTTAGATCTGGTGACTTGGTGGAGACAGAAGAAAACCAGTTTTCTTAGGAAACATGGATAAGGGGAGGGAGGAAAAGGAGGTAGGGTTTCTCTCCTTTCTCTGTCTTTTTTTTTTTTTT
>JANJXV010002126.1:0-46708 GCA_024803745.1 Megascapheus bottae
GGGTTAGGGTAAGAGGTTAGGGTTAGGTTTAGGGTTAGGGTAAGGAAAGGGTTAGAGTTAGGGATTAGGGTTACTGTAAGGGTTAAGGTTAGGGTTAGGTTTAGGGTGAGCGTTAGGGTTAGGGTTAGGGTTAGTGGTTAGGGTCAGTGTTAGGGTTAGGGTAAGGGGTAGGGTTAGGGTTAGGGTAAGGTTAGGGTTAGGGTTATTGTAATGCTAAGGGTTAGAGTTAGGGTTAGGGTAAGTGTTAGGATTAGGGTTAGGGTTAGGGTAAGACTAGGGGTTAGAGTTAGGGTTAAGGTTAAGTTTAGGGTTAGGGGTTAGGGTTAGGGTAAAGGGTAAGGTTTAGGTTTAGGTTTAAGGTTAGGGTAAGGGTAAGGGTCAGGGTTAGGTTTATGGTTAGAGTTAGGGTTATGGTTAGGGTTAGTGTTAGGGTTACGGTAAGGGTAAGGGTTAGGGTTATTGTTAGGGTTAGGGTTTGTTTCTAAGGGTTAGGGTTAGGGATTAGGGTTAGGGTTAGGGTAAGGTTTAGGGTAAGGGTTAGGTTTAGGGTTAGGGTTAGGGTAAAATTTAGGGTTAGGGTTAGGATAAGGGTAAGTGTTAGTGTTAGGGTTAGGGTTAGGGTTAGGTTTAGGGTAAGCGTAAGCCTTAGGGTTAGGGTTAGGATTGGGTTTCGGGTTGGGGTTAAGTTTAAGGTTAGGGTTAGGGTAAGGGTAAGGGTTAGGGTTATTGTTAGGGTTAGGGATTGTTTAAGGGTTAGGGTTAGGGATTAGGGTTAGGGTTAGGGTTAGGTTTAGGGTAAGCGTAAGCCTTAGGTTTAGGGTTAGGATTGGGTTTCGGGTTGGGGTTAAGTTTACGGTTAGGGTTAGGGTAAGGGTAAAGGGTTAGGGTTAGGGTTAGGGTTAGGTTTAAGGTTAGAGTTAGTGTAAGGGAAAGTGTTAGGGTTAGGTTTAGGGTTACCGTAAATGTTATTGTTAGGGTTAGGGTTAGGGTTAGGGTTAGGTTTAAGTTTAGAGTTAGTGTAGGGAAAATGTTAGGGTTAGGTTAGGGTTACCGTAAATGTTATTGTTTAGGGTTAGGGTTAGGGTAAGGGTTAGGGTAAAGGTTAGAGTTAGGGTTAGGTTTAGGGTTAGGGTTAGGGTAAGGGTAAGGGTTAGGGTTAGGGTTAGGGTTAGGTTCAGCGTTAGGGTTATTGTAAGGGTTAGGGTTAGTATTAGTGGTAGGGTTTAGGGTTAGAGTTATGGTTAGGTTTAGGGTTAGGGTTAGGGTAAGGTTTAGGATTAGGGTTAGGGGTTAGGGTTAGGTTTAGGGTTAGGGTAATGGTAAGGTTTAGGGTGAGGGTTAGAGTTTGGTTTGGGGTTAGGGTTAGGGTAAGGGTAAGTGTTAGTTTAGGGTTAGGGTTAGGGTAATGGTAATGGTTAGGGTCGGTGTTAGGGTTACAGTTAAGTTTAGGGTTAGGGTTAGGATTAGGAAAAGGGTTATGTTTATGGTTAGGGTTAGGGTTAGGGTTAGAGTTAGGGTCAGGGTTAGGTTAAGGGTAACGAATACCGTTAGGGTTTGGGTTAGGTTTAGGGTGAAAGTTAGGGTTAGGGTTAGGTTTAGGGTAAGGGTAAGCTTTAGGGTTAGGGTTAAGGTTAGGTTTAGGGTTGGGGTTAAGGTTACGGTGAGGGTTAGGTAAAGGTTAAGGGTTAGGGTTAGGGTTAGGGTTAGGGTTAGGGTTAGGGTTTAAGGGTAGGGTTAGGATAAGGGTAAGGGTTAAGGTTAGGGTTAGGGTTAGGGTTAGGTTTAGGATAAGGGTAAGGGTTAGGGTTAGGGTTAGGGTTAGGTTTAAGTTTAGGTTTAGGGTAAATGTAAGGGCAAGGGTTAGGGTTAGGGTTAGGGTTAGGTTTAAGGTTAGGGTTAGGGTAAGTGTAAGGGTTAGGGTTAGGGTTAGCGTAAAGGTTAGGGTTAGGGTAAGTGTTAGGGTTAGGGTTAGGGTAAGGGTAAGGGCTAGGGTAGGGTTAGGGTTAGGGTAAGTGTTCGCTTTAGTATTGGGGTTAAGGTTAGGGTTAGGGTTAGGGTTAGGTTTGGGGTTAGGGTTAGGGTAAGGGTAAGGGTTAGGGTGAAGGTTAGAGTTAGGGATAGGTTACGGTTAGGGTAAGGATTAGGGTTAGGATTAGGGTTAGGTTTAGTGGTAGGTTAAGTGTTAGGGTTAGGGTAAGGTTAAGGGTTAGGTTTAGCTTTAGGGTTGGGGTTAGTGTTATGGTAAGGGTTAGGGTAAGGGTAAGGGTTAGGGTTAGGGTAACGGTTAGAGTTAGGGTTAGGGTTAGGTTAAGGCTAAGGGTTAGAGTTAGGGTTAGGGTTTGGGTAAAGCTAAGGGTTAGAGTTAGGGTTAGGGTTAGAGTAAGGGTTAGGGTTAGGGTTAGGGTTAGGTAAGGGTTAGGGTTAGGGTTAGGGTTAGGGTAAGGGTTAGGTTTAGGGTTAGGGTAAGGCTAAGGGTTAGAGTTAGGGTTAGGATAAGGGTTAGGGTTAGAGTTATGCTAAGACTAAGGGTTAGAATTAGGGTTAGGGTTAGGGTTAAGGTTAGTGTTAGTGTTAGGGTTAGGGGTACAGTTAGGGTAAGGGTTAGGGTTAGGGTTAGGGTTAGGGTTAAGTTTAGGGTCAGGGTTAGGGTTAGGGTAAGGGTTATTGTTAGGTTTAGGGTAACAGTTCGGTTAGGGTTAGGGTTAGAGGTAGGGTTATGGTTAGGGTAAGGGTTAAGGTTAGGGTTAGGGTTAGTGTTAGGGTTAGGGTAAAAGTTAGGGTTAGGGTTAGATTTAGGTTTAGGGTTAGGGTTAGGGTTAAGGTTAGGGTAAGGGTTAGGGTTAGGGTTAGGGTTAGGGTAAGGGTATGGGTTAGGGTTAGGGTTAGGTTCAGGGATAGGGTTAGGTTAAAGGTTAGATTTATGGTTAGTGTTAGGTTTAGGGTTAAGGTTAGGGTTAGGGTTAGGGTTAGGGTTAGATTTACGGTAAGGGTAAGGTTTAGGGTTAGAGTTAGGGTTAGGTTTTGGGTTAGGGTTAGGGTAAGAGTAAGGGTTAGGTTTAGGGTTAGGGTTAGGTTAAGTGTTAGGGTTAGGGTTAGGGATAGGGTTAGGTTTGGGGTTAGGGTTATGGTAAGGTTAAGGGTTAGGGTTAGGGTTAGTTTTAGGATTAGGGTTAGGTTTAGTGTAAGGAAAGCGTTAGGGTTAAAGTTACGTTTAGGATTAGGTTTAGGGTTAGGGTAAGGATTATGGTTAGGTTAAGGGTTAGGATTAGTGTTAATGTTAGTGTTAGGTTAGGGTAAGGGTAAGGGTTAGGGTTAGGTTTAGGTTTGGGGTTAGGTTAGGGTAAGGGTGAGGGTAAGTGTAAGGGTTAGGTTTAGGGTTAGGGTTAGGGTAAGGGTTAGGGTAAGGGTCACGGTGAGGGAGGGCATTAGGGTATGGGTTAGGGTGAGGGGTTAGTGTTAGGGTTAGGGTAAGGATTAGGGTTAGGGTTAGGGTTAGGGTAAGGTTAGGGGTAGGTTTAGGGTTAGGGTAAGTCTAAGGGTTAGAGTTAGGATTAGGGTTAGGGTAAGGGTTAGGGTAGGGCTAGGGTTAGGGTGAGCGTTAGGGTTAAGTTTAGGGTTAGTGGTTAGGTTTAGTGTTAGGGTTAGGGTAAGGTTTAGGGTTAGGGTTAGGGTAAGGGTTAGGGTTAGGGTTAGGGTAAGGCTAAGGGTTAGAGATAGATTTAGGGTTAGGGTTGGGGTTAGGGGTTAGGGTTATGGTTGGGGTAACAGTAAGGGTTAGGTTTAGGGTTAAGTTTAGGGTAAGGGTAAGGGTTAGGGTTAGGGTTAGGGTTAGTGTTAGGGTTAAGCCTACGGTTACTGTTAGGGTTACGGTAAGGGTAAGGGTTAGGGTTATTGTTAGGGTTAGGTTTAGGGTTGGTGTGAGCTTTAAGATTAGGGTTAGGGTTAGGGTAAGTGTTAGGGTTAGGGTTAGGGTTAGGGTTAGGTTTAGAATTAGGGTTAGGGTTAGGTTTAGGGTTAGGGTTAGGTTAAGGGTAAGGTTAAGGGTTAGGGTTAGGGTTAGGGGTTAGGGATAGGGTTAATGTAAGGGAAATGGTTAAGTTTAGTTTAAGGGTAAGGTTTAGGGTTAGGGTTAGGGTGAGTGTAAGTGTAAGGGTTAGGGTTAGGGTTAGATTTAGGGTTATGGTTAGGGTTAGGGTACGGGTAAGGGTTAGGGTTACAGTAAGAATTGGGTTAGGGTTAGGGATAGGGTTAGGGTAAGGGTTAGGGTTAGGGTCAGGGTTAGGGTTAGGGTTAGGGTTAGGGTTAGGTTTAGGATTAGGGTTAGGGTAAGTTTAAAGGTTACGGTTAGGTTTAGGGTTGGGGTTAAGGTTAGGGTTAGGGTGAGGGTCAGGATACGGGTTGGGTTTAGGTTTAGGGTTAGGGTGAGGGTAAGGGGAATGGTTGGGTATAGGGTTAGGGTTAGGGTTAGGGTTAGGTTTAGGGTAAGGGTAAGGATAAGTTTTAGGGTTAGGGTTAGTGTTAGTTTTGGGGTTAGGGTTAGGGTAAGGGTAAGGGTTAGGATTAGGTTTAGGGTTGCTTTGGGGTTAGGATTAGGGTAAGGGTTATGGTTAGGGTTAATGTTAGGGTTAGGGTTAGGTTTTGGGTTAGGGTAAGGGTAAGGGTTAGGGTAATGTTAGGGTTAGCGTTAGGGTTAGATTAGGGTAAGGGTAAGGGTTTGGGTTAGGGTTAGGGTTAGGTTTAGAGTTAGGGTTAGGTTTAGGGTTAGGTTTAGGTTAAGGTTAAGGGTTAGGGTTAGGGTTAGGGTTAGGGTAAGGTTTAGGGTTAGGGTAAGGGTTAGGGTTAGGGTTAGGGTTAATGTTAGGTTTAGGGTTAGCGTTAGGGTAGGGGTAAGTGTTAGGGTTAGGGTTAGTGTTAAGTTTAGGGAAAGGGTAAGGGTTAGGGTTAGGGTCAGGGTAAGGATTAGGGTTAGGTTTAGTGTTAGGGTTATTGTTAGGGCTAGGGTTAGGGTTAGGGTTAGGGTCAGGTTTAGGGTTAGGGTAATGGTAAGTGTTAGGGTTAGGTTTAGTGTTAGGTTTAGGGTTAAGGTTAGGGTTAGGGTTAGGGTTAGGGTAAGGGTTAGGGTAAGGGTTAGAGTTAGGGTTAGGTTTAGTGTTAGGGTTAGGTTAAGGGTAAGGGTTAGGGTTAGAGTTAGTGGTAGTGATTAGGGTTAGAGTTATGGTTAGGTTTATGGTTGGGGTAGGGTAATATTTAGGCTTAGATATAGGGTTAGGGGTTAGAGTTAGGGTTAGGGTAAGGGTATGGTTTAGGGTTACGGTTAGGTTTTGGTTTGGCGTTAGGGTTAGGGTAAGGGTAAGGGTTAGGGTTAAGTTTTGCGTTAGGGTTAGGGTAAGAGTAAGGGTTAGGTTTAGGGTTAGGGTTAGGTTAAGGGTTAGGGTTAGGGTTAGAGATAGGGTTAGATTTGGGGTGAGCTTTGAGGTTAGGGTAAGGGTTAGGGTTAGGGTTAGGTTTATGGTTAGGGTTAGGTTTAGGGTTAGGGTTAGGGTAAGGGTATGGGTTAGGGTTAGGGTTAGGTTCAGGGATAGGTTTAGGTTAAGGGTTAGGATTAGTGTTAATGTTAGGTTTAGGGTTAAGGTTAGGGTTAGGGTTAGGGTTAGGGTTAGATTTACGGTAAGGGTAATGTTTAGGGTTAGGGTGAGTGTAAGTGTAAGGGTTAGGTTTAGGGTTAGGGTTAGGGTAAGGGTTAGGGTAAGGGTTACGATGAGGGAGAGCGTTAGGGTATGGGTTAGGGTGAGGGGTTAGTGTTAGGGTTAGGGTAAGGATTAGGGTTAGGGTTAGGGTAAGGTTAGGGTTAGGTTTAGGGTTAGGGTAAGGCTAAGGGTTAGATTTAGGATTAGGGTTAGGGTAAGGGTTAGGGTTAGGGTTAGGGTTACGGTAAGGGTAAGAGTAAGGGTTAGGTTTAGGGTTAAGGTTAGGGTAAGGGTAAGGGTTAGGGTTAGGGTTAGGATTAGGGTTAGTGTTAAGCTTACGGTTACTGTTAGGGTTACGGTAAGGGTAAGGGTTAGGGTTATTGTTAGGGTTAGGTTTAGTGTTGGTGTGAGCTTTAAGGTTAGGGTAAGTGTTAGGGTAAGTGTTAGGGTTAGGGTGAGGGTTAGGGTTAGGTTTAGAGTTAGGGTTACGGTTAGGTTTAGGGTTAGGGTTAGGTTAAGGGTAAGGTTAAGGGTTAGGGTTAGGGTTAGGGGTTAGGGTTAGGGTTAGGGTTTATGTAAGGGTAATGGTTAAGTTTAGGGTAAGGGTAAGGTTTAGGGTTAGGGTTAGGGTGAGTGTAAGGGTAAGGGTTAGTGTTAGGGTTAGGGTTAGGGTTAGGGTTAGGTTAGGGTTATGGTTAGGGTTAGGGTACGGGTAAGGGTTAGGGTTACGGTAAGAATTGGGTTAGGGTTAGGGATAGGGTTAGGGTAAGGGTTAGGGTTAGGGTCAGGGTTAGGGTTAGGGTTAGGGTTAGGTTTAGGATTAGGGTTAGAGTAACTTTAAAGGTTAAGGTTAGGTTTAGGATTGGGGTTAAGGTTAGGGTTAGGGTGAGGGTAAGGATACGGGTTGGGTTTAGGTTTAGGGTTAGGTTGAGGGTAAGGGGAAGGGTTGGGTATAGGGTTAGGGTTAGGGTAAGGGTTAGGGTTAGGGTTAGGTTTAGGGTAAGGGTAAGGATAAGTTTTAGGGTTAGGGTTAGTGTTAGGTTTGGGGTTAAGGTTAGGGTAAGGGTAAGGGTTAGGATTAGGTTTAGGGTTGCTTTGGGGTTAGGATTAGGGTAAGGGTTAGGGTTAGGGTTAATGTTAGGGTTAGGGTTAGGTTTAGGGTTAGGGTAAGGGTAAGGGTTAGGTTAATGTTAGGGTTAGCGTTAGGGTTAGATTAGGGTAAGGGTAAGGGTTAGGGTTAGGATAAGGTTTAGGGTTAGGGTTAGGGTAAGGGTTAGGGTTAGGGTTAGGGTTAATGTTAGGTTTAGGGTTAGCGTTAAGGTAGGGGTAAGGGTTAGGGTTAGGGTTAGTGTTAGGTTTAGGGAAAGGGTAAGGGTTAGGGTTAGGGTTAGGGTAAGGATTAGGGTTAGGTTTAGTGTTAGGGTAAGGGTTAGGACTACGGTTAGGGTTAGGGTTAGGGTTAGGGTCAGGTTTAGGGTTAGGGTAATGGTAAGTGTTAGGGTTAGGTTTAGTGTTAGGTTTAGGGTTAAGGTTAGGGTTAGGGTTAGGGTTAGGGTAAGGGTTAGGGTAAGGGTTAGAGTTAGGGTTAGGTTTAGGGTTAGGGTTAGGTTAAGGGTAAGGGTTAGGGTTAGAGTTAGTGGTAGTGGTTAGGGTTAGAGTTATGGTTAGGTTTATGGTTAGGGGTAGGGTAATGTTTAGGGTTAGGGTTAGGGTTAGGGGTTAGGGTTAGGGTTAGGGTTAGGGTAAGGGTTAGGTTAAGGGTTAGGGTTAGGGTTAGGGATAGGGTTAGGTTTGGTGTGAGCTTTGAGGTTAGGGTAAGGGTTAGGGTTAGGGTTAGGTTTATGGTTAGGGTTAGGTTTAGGGTTAGGGTTAGGGTAAGGGTATGGGTTAGGGTTAGGGTTAGGTTCAGGGATAGGTTTAGGTTAAGGGTTAGGATTAGTGTTAATGTTAGGTTTAGGGTTAAGGTTAGGGTTAGGGTTAGGGTTAGGGTTAGATTTACGGTAAGGGTAATGTTTAGGGTTAGGGTGAGTGTAAGAGTAAGGGTTAGGTTTAGGGTTAGGGTTAGGGTAAGGGTTAGGGTAAGGGTTACGGTGAGGGAGAGCGTTATGGTATGGGTTAGGGTGAGGGGTTAGTGTTAGGGTTAGGGTAAGGATTAGGGTTAGGGTTAGGGTAAGGTTAGGGTTAGGTTTAGGGTTAGGGTAAGGCTAAGGGTTAGAGTTAGGATTAGGGTTAGGGTAAGGGTTAGGGTTAGGGTTAGGGTTAGGGTGAGCGTTAGGGTTAAGTTTAGGGTTAGTGGTTAGGTTTAGTGTTAGGGTTAGGGTAAGGTTTAGGTTTAGGGTTAGGGTAAGGGTTAGGGTTAGGGTTAGGGTAAGGCTAAGGGTTAGAGATAGGGTTAGGATTAGGGTTAGGGTTAGGGTTAGGGGTTAGGTTTACGGTAAGGGTAAGATTAAAGTTTAGGTTTAGGGTTAAGGTTAGGGTAAGGTTAAGGGTTAGGGTTAGGGTTTGGGTTAGTGTTAATCTTACGGTTACTGTTTGGGTTACGGTAAGGGTAAGGGTTAGGGTTATTGTTAGGGTTAGGTTTAGTGTTGGTGTGAGCTTTAAGGTTAGGGTAAGTGTTAGGGTAAGTGTTAGGGTTAGGGTTAGGGTTAGGTTTAGAGTTAGGGTTAGGTTTAGGTTTAGGTTTAGGGTTAGGTTAAGGGTAAGGTTAAGGGTTAGGGTTAGGGTTAGGGGTTAGGTTTAGGGTTAGGGTTAATATAAGAGTAATGGTTAAGTTTAGGGTAAGGGTAAGGTTCAGGGTTAGGGTTAGGGTGAGTGTAAGGGTAAGGATTAGGGTTAGGGTTAGAGTTAGGTTAGGGTTATGGTTAGGGTTAGGGTTAGGTTTAGGGTTAGGGTTAGGGTTAGGGTTAGGGTAACTTTAAAGGTTACGGTTAGGTTTAGGGTTGGGGTTAAGGTTAGGGTTAGGGTGAGGGTAAGGATACGGGTTGGGTTTAGGTTTAGGGTTAGGGTGAGGGGAAGGGGAAGGGTTGGGTATAGGGTTAGGGTTAGGTTTAGGGTAAGGGTAAGGATAAGTTTTAGGGTTAGGTTTAGTGTTAGGTTTGGGTTAGGGTTAGGGTAAGGGTAAGGGTTAGGATTAGGTTTAGGGTTGCTTTGGGGTTAGGATTAGGGTAAGGGTTAGGGTTAGGGTTAATGTTAGGGTTAGGGTTAGGGTTAGGGTTAGGGTTAGGGTTAGGGTAAGGGTAAGGGTTAGGTTAATGTTAGGGTTAGCCTTAGGGTTAGATTAGGGTAAGGGTAAGGGTTAGGGTTAGGATAAGGTTTAGGGTTAGGGTTAGGGTAAGGATTAGAGTTAGGGTTAGGGTTAATGTTAGGTTTAGGGTTAGCGTTAGGGTAGGGGTAAGTGTTAGGGTTAGGGTTAGTGTTAGGTTTAGGGAAAGGGTAAGGGTTAGGGTTAGGGTTAGGGTAAGGATTAGGGTTAGGTTTAGTGTTAGTGTAAGGGTTAGGGCTACGGTTAGGTTTAGGGTTAGGGTCAGGTTTAGGGTTAGGGTAATGGTAAGTGTTAGGGTTAGGTTTAGTGTTAGGTTTAGGGAAAGGGTAAGTGTTAGGGTTAGGGTTAGGGTAAGGGTTAGGGTAAGGGTTAGAGTTAGGGTTAGGGTTAGGGTTAGGGTTAGGTTAAGGGTAGGTGTTAGGGTTAGAGTTAGTGGTAGTGGTTAGGGTTAGAGTTATGGTTAGGTTTATGGTTAGGGGTAGGGTAATGTTTAGGGTTAGGGTTAGGGTTAGGGGTTAGGGTTAGGGTTAGGGTTAGGGTAAGGGTATGGTTTAGGGTTACGGTTAGGGTTTGGTTTGGTGTTAGGGTTAGGGTAAGGGTAAGGGTTAGTTTAGGGTTAGTGTTAGGTTAAGGGTAATGGTTAGGGTTGGTGTTAGGGTTACAGTTAAGTTTAGGGTTAGGGTTAGGTTTAGGGTTAGGGTTAGGGTTGGTGTGAGCTTTAAGGTTAGGGTTAGGTTAGGATCAGTGTTAGTGTTAGGGTTAGGGTTAGGTTTAGAGTTAGGGTTAGGGTTAGGTTTAGGGTTAGGGTTAGGGTTAGGGTTAGGGTAAGGGATAGGGTTAGGGTTACGTTAAGGGTAAGTGTTAGGTTTACGGTTAGGGTTAGGGTTAGCTAAGGGTAAGGGTTAGGGTTAGGTTTAGGGTTAGGTTTAGGGTCAGGGTTAGGATTAAGTTAAGGGTTTGTGTAAGGGTCAGTGTTAGGGTTAGGGGTAGGTTTAGGGGTAGGTTTAGGATAAGGGAAAGGGTTAGGGTTAGGGTTAGGGGTTAGGGTTAGGGTTAGGGTTATGGTTAGGTTTAGGGTTAGGGTTAGGGTAGGGATAATGCTTAGGTTTAGAGTTAGGGTTAGGGTTAGGTTTTGGGTTAGGGTACGGGTAAGGGTTAGGGTTAGGTTTAGGGTTAGGGTAAGGGTAAGGGTTAGGGTTAGCGTTAGTGTTAAGGTTAGGGTTAGGGTTAGGTTTAGGCTAAGGACTTAGGGTTAGGTTAAGGTAAGGATTAGGGTTAGGGGTAGGGTTAGGGTTAGCGTTAATGTAAGGGTTAGGGTTATGTTTAGGTTTAGGGTAAAATTTAGGGTTCTGGTTAGGGTTAGGGTAAGGGTAACTGTTAGGGTTAGGGTTGGGGTTAGGGTTAGGGTAAGGGTAAGGTTTAGGGTTAGGGTTAGGGTTATGGGTTAGGGTTAGGTTTAGTGTTAAGTTTCGGTTTAGAGTTAGGGTTAGGGTAAGGGTAAGGGTGATGGTTAGGTTTAATGATAGGGTTAGGGTAGGTGTACAGTTAGGGTTAGGGTAAGGGTTAGCGTTAGGGTTAGTGTTAAAGTTAGGGTTAGGGTTAGGTTTAGGCTAAGGGTTAGGGTTAGAGTTAAGTTAAGGATTAGGGTTAGGGTTAGGGTTAGGGTAAGGGTTAGGGTTATGGTTAAGTTTAGGGTAAAAGTTAGGGTTCTGGTTGGGGTTAGGGTAAGGGTAACTGTTAGGGTTAGGGTTAGGGTTAGGGTAAGGGTCAGTTTTAGGGTTAGGGTTAGGGTTATGGGTTAGGGTTAGGGTTAGTGTTAAGTTTCGGTTTAGAGTTAGGGTTAGGATAAGGGTAAGGGTGATGGTTAGGTTTAATGATAGGGTTAGGACTAGGTTTACAGTTAGGGTTAGGGTTAGGGTTAGTGTTAGGGTGAGGGTTAGGGTTAGTGTTAGAGTTACGATTAGGCTAAGGATTAGGGTTAGGTTTAGCATTAAGGTTAGGGTTAGGGTTAGGTTTAGCATTAAGTTTAGGGTTACGGTAAGGTTAAGGGTAAGGGTTAGGTTTAGGGTTAGGTTTAGAGTTAGGGTTAGGGTTAGGTTTAGGGTTAGGGTTAGGGTAAAGGTAAGGGTTAGGGTTAGGTTTAGGGTTTAGTTTAGGGTTAGGGTTAGGATAAGGGTAAGGGTAAGTGTTAGGGTTAGGGTTAGGGTTGGGGGTTAGGGTTAGGGTTATGGTTAGGGTTAGTGTTATGTTGAGGTTTAGGGTTAGAGTAAGGGTAAGTGTTAGAGTTAGGGTTAGGGTTAGGGTTAGGTTAAGGATAAGGGTTAGGGTTAATGTTAGGTTTAGGTTTAGGGTTAGGGTTATTGTAATGGTAAGATTTAGGGTTAGGGTTACGGTTAGGTTTAGAGTTAGGGTTATGGTTAAGTTTAGGGTTAGGGTTAGGGTAAAGGAAAGCGTTAGGCTTAAAGTTAGGTTTAGGATTAGATTTAGGGTTAGGGTAAGGATTATGGTTAAGTTAAGGGTTAGGATTAGTGTTAATGTTAGGGTTAGGTTAAGGGTTAGGGTAAGGGTAAGGGTTAGAGTTACGTTTATGGTTAGGTTAGGGTAAGGGTGAGGGTAAGTGTAAGGGTTAGGTTTAGAGTTAGGGTTAGGGTAAGGGCTAGTGTGAGGGAGAGCGTTAGGGTATGGGTTAGGGTGAGGGGTTAGTGTTAGGGTTAGGGTAATGGTTAGGGTTATGGTTAGGGTTAGGGTAAGGGTTAGGGTTAGGTTTAGGTTTAGGGTAAGTCTAAGGGTTAGAGTTAGGATTAGGGTTAGTGTATGGGTTAGGGTTAGGGGTAGGGTTAGGGTGAGCTTTAGGTTTAGGGTTAGGGTTAGTGGTTAGGTTTAGTGTTAGGGTTAGGGTAAGGGTTAGGGTTAGGGTTAGGGTAAGGGTTAGGGTTAGGATTAGGGTAAGGCTAAGGGTTAGAGATAGGGTTAGGGTAAGGGTTAGGATTAGGGTTAGGGTTAGGGTAAGACTAAGGGTTAGAGTTAGGGTAGGGTTAGGGTTAGGGTTAGGGGTTAGGGTTAGGGTTAGGGTTAGGGTAAGGGTAAGGGTTAGGTTTAGGGTTAAAGTTAGGGTAAGGGAAAGGGTTAGGGTTAGGTTAGGGTTAGGGTTAGGGTTAAGGTTAGGGTTAGTGTTAGGGTTACGGTAAGGGTAAGGGTTAGGGTTATTGTTAGGGTTAGGGTTAGTTTAAGGGTTAGGGTTAGGGTCTAGGGTTAGGGTTAGGGTTAGGTTTAGGGTAAGGGTTAGGGTTAGGGTTAGGGTAAAATTTAGGGTTAGGGTTAGGGTAAGGGTAAATGTTAGTGTTAGGGTTAGGGTTAGGGTTAGGTTTAGGGTAAGGGTAAGCATTAGGGTTAGGGTTAGGATTAGGGTTAGGTTTAAGGTTAGAGTTAGAGTAAGGGAAAGGTTTAGTGGTAGGTTTAGGGTTTGCGTAAATGTTAGGGTTAGGGTTAGGGTTAGGGTAAGGGTTAGGGTAAGGGTTAGAATTAGGTTAGGTTTAGGGTTAGGGTTAGGGTAAGGGTAAGGGTTAGGGTTAGGGTTAGCTTCAGCGTTAGGTTTATTGTAAGGGTTAGGGTTAGGGTTAGTGTGAGGTTTAGGGTTAAATTTAGGGTTAGGGTTAGGTTAAGGGTAAGGGTTAGGGTTAGCGTTAGTGGTAGGGGTTAGGGTTAGAGTTATTGTTAGGTTTAGGGTTAGGGTTAGGATAAGGTTTAGGGTTAGGGTTGGGATTAGGAGTTAGGGTTAGGGTTAGGGTTAGGGTAAGGGTAAGGTTTAGGGTTAGGGTTAGGGTTTGGTTTGGCGTTATGGTTAGGGTAAGGGTAGGGGTTAGTTTAGTGTTAGGGTTAGGGTAAGGGTAATGGTTAAGGTTGGTGTTAGGGTTACAGTTAAGTTTAGGGTTAGGGTTAGGGTTAGGGTTAGGGTTAGGTTTGGTGTGAGCTTTAAGGTTAGGGTTAGGTTAGGGTAAGTGTTAGGGTTAGGGTTAGGGTTAGGTTTAGAGTTAGGGTTAGGGTTAGGGTTAGGTTTAGGTTTAGGGTTAGGGTTAGGGTTAGGGTTAGGGTAAGGGTTAGGGTTAGGGTTAGGGTAAGGGTAAGTGTTAGGTTTAGGGTTAGGGTTAGGGTTAGGGTTAGGGTTAGCTAATGGTAAGGGTTAGGGTTAGGGTTAGGGTTAGGTTTAGGGTGAGGGTTACGATTAAGGTTAGGGTTTGTGTAAGGGTAAGTGTTAGGGGTAGGGGTAGGGTTAGGGGTAGGTTTAGGATAAGGGAAAGGGTTAGATTTAGGGGTTAGTGTTAGGGTTAGGGTTAGGGTTAGGTTTATGGTTAGGGTTAGGGTAGGGATAAGGGTTAGGTTTAGAGTTAGGGTTAGGGTTAGGTTTAGGTTTAGGGTAAGGGTAAGGGTTAGGGTTAGGGTTAGGTTTAAGTTTAGTGTTAGGGTTAGGTTTAGGGTTAGAGTAAGGGTAAGTGTAAGGGTTAGGGTTAGGGTTAGTGTTAAGGTTAGGGTTAGGGTTAGTTTTAGGCTAAGGGTTAGGGTTAGGGCTAAGGTAAGGATTAGGGTTAGAGTTAGGGTTAGGGTTAGGGTAAGGGTTAGTGTTATGGTTAGGTTTAGGTTTAGGCTAAGGGTTATGGTTAGGGTTAAGGTAAGAATTAGGGTTAGGGTTAGGGTTAGGTTTATGGTAAGGGTTAGTGTTATGCTTAGGTTTAGGGTAAAAGTTAGGGTTCTGGTTAGGGTTAGGGTAAGGGTAACTGTTAGGTTTAGGCTAAGGGTTAGGGTTAGGGTTAGGGTTAGGATTAGGGTTAGGGTAAGGGTAAGGTTTAGGGTTAGGGTTAGGGTTATGGGTTAGGGTTAGGTTTAGTGTTAAGTTTCGGTTTAGAGTTAGGGTTAGGGTAAGGGTAAGGGTGATGGTTAGGTTTAATGATAGGGTTAGTTCTAGGTTTACAGTTAGGGTTAGGGTAAGGGTTAGGGTTAGGGTTAGTGTTAAGGTTAGGGTTAGGGTTAGGTTTAGGCTAAGGGTTAGGGTTAGGGCTAAGGTAAGGATTAGGGTTAGGGTTAGGGTTAGGGTAAGGGTTAGTGTTATGTTTAGGTTTAGGTTTAGGCTAAGGGTTAGGGTTAGGGTTAAGGTAAGAATTAGGGTTAGGGTTAGGGTTAGGTTTAGGGTAAGGGTTAGTGTTATGCTTAGGTTTAGGGTAAAAGTTAGGGTTCTGGTTAGGGTTAGGGTAAGGGTAACTGTTAGGTTTAGGCTAAGGGTTAGGGTTAGGGTTAGGGTTAGGATTAGGGTTAGGGTAAGGGTAAGGTTTAGGGTTAGGGTTAGGGTTATGGGTTAGGGTTAGGTTTAGTGTTAAGTTTCGGTTTAGAGTTAGGGTTAGGGTAAGGGTAAGGGTGATGGTTAGGTTTAATGATAGGGTTAGTTCTAGGTTTACAGTTAGGGTTAGGGTAAGGGTTAGGGTTAGGGTTACTGTTAAGGTTAGGGTTATGGTTAGGGTTAGTGTTAGGGAAAGATTAAGGTTTAGGGTAAGAGTTAGGGTTAGGTTTATTGTTAAGGTAAGGATTAGGCTTAGTGTTAGTGTGAGGGTTAAGGTTAGTGTTAGGGTTACGATTAGGCTAAGGATTAGGGTTAGGGTTAGCATTAAGGTTAGGGTTAGGGTTAGGGTTAGCATTAAGTTTAGGGTTAGGGTAAGCTTAAGGGTACGGGTTAGGTTTAGGCTTAGGTTTAGAGTTAGGGTTAGGGTTAGGTTTAGGGTTAGGGTTAGGGTAAAGGTAAGGGTTAGGTTTAGTTTTAGGGTTAAGTTTAGGGTTAGTGTTATGATAAGGGTAAGGGTAAGTGTTAGGGTTAGGGTTAGGGTTGGGGGTTAGGGTTAGGGTTACGGTTAGAATAAGGGTTTTGGTTAGGTTAAGGATAAGGGTAAGGTTTACGTTTAGGGTTAGGTTCATGGTAAGGGTAAGGCTTAGGGTTAGGGTTAGTGTTAGGTTTAGGTTTAGGGTTAGAGTAAGGGTAAGGGTTAGAGTTAGGGTTAGGTTAAGGATAAGGGTTAGAGTTAATGTTAGGGTTAGGGTTAGGGTTAGGGTTATTGTAAGGGTTAGAGTTAGGGTTAGGGTTACGGTTAGGTTAAGGATAAGGGTTAGGGTTAATGTTAGGGTTAGGGTTAGGTTTAGGGTTATTGTAAGGGTAAGAGTTAGGGTTAGGGTTACGGTTAGGTTTAGAGTTAGGGTTATGATTAGGTTTAGGTTTAGGGTTAGGGTAACGTTAAGGGTTAGGGTTAGGGTTAGGGTCAGGTTTAATGTTAGGGTTAGGGTAAGGGTAAGGGTTAGGGTTAGGGGTAGGGTTAATGTTAGGGTTAGGGTTAAGGTTAAGGTAGGGGTAAGGGTTAGGGTTAGGGTCAGTGTTAGCGTTAGGGAAAGGGTAAGGGTTAGGTTTAGGGTTAGGGTTAGAGTAAGGATTAGGTTTAGGGTTAGTGTTAGGGTAAGTGTTAGGGTACGGTTAGGGTTAGGGTGAGGTTTAGGTTTAGGTTTACGGTTAGAGTAAGGGTAAGGGTTAGGATTAGGGTTAGTGTTAGGGTTAGGGTTAAGGTTAGGGTTAGGGTTAGGGTAAGGGTAAGGGTTAGGTTTAGGGTTAGGGTTAGTTGTTGGGGTTAGCTTTAGGGTTAGGGTTACGGTTACGGTTATAATTAGGAATAGGTTTGGGGTAAGGTTTAGGGCAAGGGTAAGGGTTAGGGTTAGGGTTAGGGTTAAGGTTACGGTTAGGGTTAGGGTTAGGTTTAGGGGTTAGCGTTAGGGTTAGGTTTTGGGTTACGTTAAGGGTTAGTGTTTCGGTTAGGGTAATGGTAGTTGTTAGGGTTAGGGTTTGGGTTAAAGTTAGGGTAAAGGTAAGGTTTATGGTTAATGTTAGTGTTGGGGTTAGGGTTAGGGTAAGTGTAAGGGTTAGGGTTAACTTTAGGGTTAGGGTTAGGTTTAGGGTAAGGGTAAGGGTAAGTCTAAAGATTACGGTTAGGGTTAGGGTTAGGGAAAGGGTAAGGGTTAGGGTTAGGATTAGGGTTAGGGTAAGGAGTAGGGTTAGGGTTAGGGTTAGGGTTAGGGTTGGTGTGAGCTTTAAGGTTAGGGTTAGGGTTAGGGTAAGTGTTAGGGTTAGCGTTAGGGTTAGGTTTACACTTAGGGTTAGGGTTAGGTTTAGGGTTAGCTTAAGGGTAAGGTTAAGGGTTAGGGTTAGGGTTAGGGTTTAGGGTTATGGTTAGGGTTAATGTAAGAGTAATGGTTAGGTTTAGGGTAAGGATAAGGTTTAGGGTTAGGGTTAGGGTGAGGGTAAGGGTAAGGGTTAGGGTTAGGGTTAAGTTTACTTTTAGTTTTAGAGTTAGGGTAAGTGTAAGGGTTAGGGTAAGGGTTTGCGTTAGGGTTAGGTTTAGGGTTATGGTTAGGGTTAGGGTAAGGGTAAGGGTTAGGGTTAAGGTTAGGGATAGGTTTAGGGTGAGGGATAGGGTTAGGGTAAGGGTTAGGGTTAGGGTCAGTGTTAGGGTTAGGGTTAGGGTTAGGTTTAGGATTAGGGTTAGGGTAAGGGTAAGGGTTACGGTTAGGTTTAGGGTTGGGGTTAAGGTTAGGGTTAGGGTGAGAGTAAGGATAAGTGTTGGGTTTAGGGTTAGGGTTAGGGTGAGGGTAAGGGTAAGGGTTGGGTATAGGGGTAGGTTAAGGGTTAGGTTTAGGGTTAGGGTTAGGTTTAGGGTAAAGGTTAGGGTAAGGGTAAGGGTTAGGATTAGGGTTACGGTTGCTTTGGCGTTAGGGTTAGGGTAAGGGTTAGGTTTAGGGTTAATGTTAGAGTTAGTGTTAGGTTTAAGGTTAGGGTAAGGGTAAGGGTAAGGGTTAGGATAATGTTAGCTTTGGGTTAGGGTTAGGGTAAGATTAGGGTAAGGGTAAGTGTTAGGGTTAGGGTTAGGGTTAGGTTTAGAGTTAGGGTTAGGGTTAGGTTTAGGGTTAGGTTTAGGGTAAGGTTAAGGGTTAGGGTTAGGGTTAGGGACAGGTTTAGGGTTAGGGTAAGGATTAAGGTTAGGGTTAGGGTTAATATTAGGGTTAGGGTTAGGGTTAGGGTAGGGGTAAGGGTTAGGGTTAGGGTTAGGGTCAGGTTTAATGTTAGGGTTAGGGTAAGGGTAAGGGTTAGGGGTAGGGGTAGGGTTAATGTTAAGGTTAGGGTTAAGGTTAAGGTAGGGGTAAGGGTTAGGGTTGGGGTCAGTGTTAGGGTTAGGGAAAGGGTAAGGGTTAGGGTTAGGGTTAGGGTTAGAGTAAGGATTAGGGTTAGGGTTAGTGTTAGGGTAAGTGGTAGGGTACGGTTAGGGTTAGGGTGAGGTTTAGGTTTAGATTTACGGTTAGAGTAAGGGTAAGGGTTAGGATTAGGGTTCGTGTTAGGGTTAGGGTTAAGGTTAGGGTTAGGGTTAGGGTAAGGGTAAGGGTTAGGTTTAGGGTTAGGGTTAGTTGTTGGGGTTAGGTTTAGGGTTAGGGTTAGGGTTAGGGTTATAATTAGGAATAGGTTTGGGGTAAGGTTTAGGGCAAGGGTAAGGGTTAGGGTTAGGGTTAGGGTTAAGGTTACGGTTAGGGTTAGGGTTAGGGTTAGGGTTTAGCGTTAGGGTTAGGTTTTGGGTTACGTTAAGGGTTAGGGTTTCGGTTAGGGTAATGGTAGGTGTTAGGGTTAGGGTTTGGGTTAGAGTTAGGGTAAGGTTAAGGCTTATGGTTAATGTTAGGGTTGGGGTTAGGGTTATGGTAAGTGTAAGGGTTAGGGTTAACTTTAGGGTTAGGGTTAGGTTTAGGGTAAGGGTAAGGGTAAGTCTAAAGATTACGGTTAGGGTTAGGGTTAGGGAAAGGGTAAGGGTTAGGGTTAGGTTTAGGGTTAGGGTAAGGAGTAGGGTTAGGGTTAGGGTTAGGGTTAGGGTTGGTGTGAGCTTTAAGGTTAGGGTTAGGGTTAGGGTAAGTGTTAGGGTTAGGGTTAGGGTTAGGTTTACAGTTAGGGTTAGGGTTAGGTTTAGGGTTAGGGTTAGCTTAAGGGTAAGGTTAAGGTTTAGGGTTAGGGTTAGGGGTTATGGTTAGGGTTAGGGTTAATGTAAGAGTAATGGTTAGGTTTAGGGTAAGGATAAGGTTTAGGGTTAGGGTTAGGGTGAGGGTAAGGGTAAGGGTTAGTGTTAGGGTTAAGGTTAGGGATAGGTTTAGGGTGAGGGATAGGGTTAGGGTAAGGGTTAGGGTTTGGGTGAGTGTTAGGGTTAGGGTTAGGGTTAGGTTTAGGATTAGGGTTAGGGTAAGGGTAAGGGTTACGGTTAGGTTTAGGGTTGGGGTTAAGGTTAGGGTTAGGGTGAGAGTAAGGGTAAGTGTTGGGTTTAGGGTTAGGGTTAGGGTGAGGGTAAGGGTAACGGTTTGGTGTAGGGGTAGGTTAAGGGTTAGGGTTAGGGTTAGGGTTAGGTTTAGGGTAAGGATTAGGGTAAGGGTAAGGGTTAGGATTAGGGTTACGGTTGCTTTGGGGTTAGGGTTAGGCTAAGGGTTAGGTTTAGGGTTAATGTTAGAGTTAGTGTTAGGTTTAAGGTTAAGGTAAGGGTAAGGGTAAGGGTTAGGATAATGTTAGGTTTGGGTTAGGGTTAGGGTAAGATTAGGGTAAGGGTAAGGGTTAGGGTTAGGGTTAGGGTTAGGTTTAGAGTTAGGGTTAGGGTTAGGTTTAGGGTTAGGTTTAGGGTAAGGTTAAGGGTTAGGGTTAGGGTTAGGGTCAGGTTTAGGGTTAGGGTAATGATTAAGGTTAGGGTTAGGGTTAATATTAGGGTTAGGGTTAGGGTTAGGGTAGGGGTAAGGGTTAGGGTTAGGGTTAGGGTCAGGTTTAATGTTAGGGTTAGGGTAAGGGTAAGGGTTTGGGTTAGGGGTAGGGTTAATGTTAAGGTTAGGGTTAAGGTTATGGTAGGGGTAAGGGTTAGGGTTAGGGTCAGTGTTAGGGTTAGGGAAAGGGTAAGTGTTAGGGTTAGGGTTAGGGTAAGTGTTAGGGTACGGTTAGGGTTAGGGTGAGGTTTAGGTTTAGGTTTACGGTTAGAGTAAGGGTAAGGGTTAGGATTAGGGTTAGTGTTAGGGTTAGGGTTAAGGTTAGGGTTAGGGTTAGGGTAAGGGTAAGGGTTAGGGTTAGGTTTAGGGTTAGGGTAAGGAGTAGGGTTAGGGTTAGGGTTAGGGTTATGGTTGGTGTGAGCTTTAAGGTTAGGGTTAGGGTTAGGGTAAGTGTTAGGTTTAGGGTTAGGGTTAGGTTTACAGTTATGGTTAGTGTTAGGTTTAGGGTTAGGGTTAGCTTAAGGGTAAGGTTAAGGGTTAGGGTTTGGGTTAGTGGTTAGGGTTAGGGTTAGGGTTAATGTAAGAGTAATGGTTAGGTTTAGGGTAAGGATAAGGTTTAGGGTTAGGGTTAGGGTGAGGGTAAGGGTAAGGGTTAGGGTTAGGGTTAGGTTTACTTTTAGTTTTACAGTTAGTTTAAGTGTAAGGGTTAGGGTTAGGGTTAGCGTTAGGGTTAGGTTTAGGGTTATGGTTAGGGTTAGGGTAAGGGTAAGGGTTAGGGTTAAGGTTAGGGATAGGTTTAGGGTGAGGGATAGGGTTAGGGTAAGGGTTAGGGTTAGGGTCAGTGTTAGGGTTATGGTTAGGGTTAGGTTTAGGATTAGGGTTAGGGTAAGGGTAAGGGTTACGGTTAGGTTTAGAGTTGGGGTTAAGGTTAGGGTTAGGGTGAGAGTAAGGATAAGTGTTGGGTTTAGGGTTAGGGTTAGGGTGAGGGTAAGGGTAAGGGTTGGGTATAGGGGTAGGTTAAGGGTTAATGTTAGGGTTAGGGTTAGGGTTAGGTTTAGGGTTAATGTTAGATTTAGGGTTAGGTTTAAGGTTAGGGTAAGGGTAAGGGTAAGGGTTAGGATAATGTTAGGTTTGGATTAGGGTTAGGGTAAGATTAGGGTAAGGGTATGGGTTAGGGTTAGGGTTAGGGTTAGGTTTAGAGTTAGGGTTAGGGTTAGGTTTAGGGTAAGGTTAAGGGTTAGGTTTAGGGTTAGGGTCAGGTTTAGGGTTAGGGTAAGGATTAAGGTTAGGGTTAGGGTTAATATTAGGATTAGGATTAGGGTTAGGGTAGGGGTAAGGGTTAGGGTTAGGGTTAGGTTTAAGGTTAGGGTTAGTTGTTGGGGTTAGGTTTAGGGTTAGCTTAGGGTTAGGGTTATAATTAGGAATAGGTTTGGGGTAAGGGTTAGGGCAAGGGTAAGGGTTAGGGTTAGGGTTAGGGTTAAGGTTACGGTTAGGGTTAGGGTTAGGGTTAGGGGTTAGCGTTAGGGTTAGGTTTTGGGTTAGGTTAAGGGTTAGGGTTACGGTTAGGGTAATGGTAGGGGTTAGGGTTAGGGGTAGGGTTAATGTTAAGGTTAGGGTTAAGGTTAAGGTAGGGGTAAGGGTTAGGGTTAGGGTCAGTGTTAGGGTTAGGGAAAGGGTAAGGGTTAGGGTTAGGGTTAGGGTTAGGGTTAGAGTAAGGATTAGGGTTAGGGTTAGTGTTAGGGTAAGTGGTAGGGTACGGTTAGGGTTAGGGTGAGGTTTAGGTTTAGGTTACGGTTAGAGTAAGTGTAAGGGTTAGGATTAGGGTTAGTGTTAGGGTTAGGGTTAAGGTTAGGATTAGGGTTAGGGTAAGGGTAAGGGTTAGGGTTAGGTTTAGGGTTAGGGTAAGGAGTAGGGTTACGGTTAGGGTTAGGGTTAAGGTTGGTGTGAGCATTAAGGTTAGGGTTAGGGTTAGGGTAAGTGTTAGGGTTAGGGTTAGGGTTAGGTTTACAGTTAGGGTTAGCGTTAGGTTTAGGGTTAGGGTTAGCTTAAGGGTAAGGTTAAGGGTTAGGGTTTGGGTTAGGGGTTAGGGTTAGGGTTAGGGTTAATGTAAGAGTAATTGTTAGATTTAGGGTAAGTATAAGGTTTAGGGTTAGGGTTAGGCTGAGGGTAAGGGTAAGGGTTAGGGTTAGGGTTAGGTTTACTTTTAGTTTTACAGTTAGTTTAAGTGTAAGGGTTAGGGTTAGGGTTAGCGTTAGGGTTAGGTTTAGAGTTATGGTTAGGGTTAGGGTAAGGGTAAGGGTTAGGGTTAAGGTTAGGGATAGGTTTAGGGTGAGGGATAGGGTTAGGGTAAGGGTTAGGGTTAGGGTCAGTGTTAGGGTTAGGGTTAGGGTTAGGTTTAGGATTAGGGTTAGGGTAAGGTTAAGGGTTACGGTTAGGTTTAGGGTTGGGGTTAAGGTTAGGGTTAGGGTGAGAGTAAGGATAAGTGTTGGGTTTAGGGTTAGGGTTAGGGTGAGGGTAAGGGTAAGGGTTGGGTATAGGGGTAGGTTAAGGGTTAGGGTTAGGGTTAGGGTTAGGTTTAGGGTAAGGGTTAGGGTAAGGGTAAGGGTTAGGATTAGGGTTACGGTTGCTTTGGGGTTAGGGTTAGGGTAAGGGTTAGGTTTAGGGTTAATGTTAGAGTTAGGGTTAGGTTTAAGGTTAGGGTAAGGGTAAGGGTAAGGGTTAGGATAATGTTAGGTTTGGGTTAGGGTTAGGGTAAGATTAGGGTAAGGGTAAGGGTTAGGGTTAGGGTTAGGGTTAGGTTTAGAGTTAGGGTTAGGGTTAGGTTTAGGGTAAGGTTACGGGTTAGGGTTAGGGTTAGGGTCAGGTTTAGGGTTAGGGTAAGGATTAAGGTTAGGGTTAGGGTTAATAATAGGGTTAGGGTTAGGGTTAGGGTAGGGGTAAGGGTTAGGGTTAGGGTTAGGATTAGGGTTAGGGTTAGTTGTTGGGGTTAGGTTTAGGGTTAGCTTAGGGTTAGGGTTATAATTAGGAATAGGTTTGGGGTAAGGGTTAGGGCAAGGGTAAGGGTTAGGGTTAGGGTTAGGGTTAAGGTTACGGTTAGGGTTAGGGTTAGGGTTAGGGGTTAGCGTTAGGGTTAGGTTTTGGGTTAGGTTACGGGTTAGGGTTACGGTTAGGGTAATGGTAGGGGTTAGGGTTAAGATTAGGGTTAATGTTAAGGTTAGGGTTAAGGTTAAGGTAGGGGTAAGGGTTAGGGTTAGGGTCAGTGTTAGGGTTAGGGAAAGGGTAAGGGTTAGGGTTAGGGTTAGAGTAAGGATTAGGGTTAGGGTTAGTGTTAGGGTAAGTGGTAGGGTACGGTTAGGGTTAGGGTGAGGTTTAGGTTTAGGTTTACGGTTAGAGTAAGGGTAAGGGTTAGGATTAGGGTTCGTGTTAGGGTTAGGGTTAAGGTTAGGGTTAGGGTTAGGGTAAGGGTAAGGGTTAGGTTTAGGGTTAGGGTTAGTGGTTGGGGTTAGGTTTAGGGTTAGCTTAGGGTTAGGGTTATAATTAGGAATAGGTTTGGGGTAAGGGTTAGGGCAAGGGTAAGGGTTAGGGTTAGGGTTAGGGTTAGGGTTAAGGTTACGGTTAGGGTTAGGGTTAGGGTTAGGGGTTAGCGTTAGGGTTAGGTTTTGGGTTAGGTTAAGGGTTAGGGTTACGGTTAGGGTAATGGTAGGGGTTGGGGTTAGGGTTTCGGTTAGATTTAGGGTAAGGGTAAGGTTTATGGTTAATGTTAGGGTTGGGGTTAGGGTTAGGGTAAGTGTAAGGGTTAGGGTTAACTTTAGGGTTAGGGTTAGGGTTAGGGTAAGGATAAGGGTAAGTCTTAAGATTAGTGTTAGGGTTAGGGTTAGGGAAAGGGTAAGGGTTAGGGTTAGGTTTAGGGTTAGGGTAAGGAGTAGGGTTAGGGTTAGGGTTAGGGTTAGGGTTGGTGTGAGCTTTAAGGTTAGGGTTAGGATTAGGGTAAGTGTTAGGGTTAGGGTTAGGTTTACAGTTAGGGTTAGGGTTAGATTTAGGGTTAGGGTTAGCTTAAGGGTAAGGTTAAGGGTTAGTGTTAGGGTTAGGGGTTATGGTTAGGGTTAGGTTTAATGTAAGAGTAATGGTTAGGTTTAGGGTAAGGATAAGGTTTAGGGTTAGGGTTAGGGTGAGGGTAAGGGTAAGGGTTAGGGTTAGGGTTAGGTTTACTTTTAGTTTTAGAGTTAGGGTAAGTGTAAGGGTTAGGGTTAGGTTTAGCGTTAGGGTTAGGTTTAGGGTTATGGTTAGGGTTAGGGTAAGGGTAAGGGTTAGGGTTAAGTTTAGGGATAGGTTTAGGGTGAGGGATAGGGTTAGGGTAAGGGTTAGGGTTAGGGTCAGTGTTAGGGTTAGGGTTAGGGTTAGGTTTAGGATTAGGGTTAGGGTAAGGGTAAGGGTTACGAATAGGTTTACGGTTGGGGTTAAGGTTAGGGTTAGGGTGAGAGTAAGGATAAGTGTTGGGTTTAGGGTTAGGGTTAGGGTGAGGGTAAGGGTAAGGGTTGGGTATATGGTTAGGTTAAGGGTTAGGGTTAGGGTTAGGGTTAGGTTTAGGGTAAGGGTTAGGTTAAGGGGAAGGGTTAGGATTAGGGTTACGGTTGGTTTGGGGTTAGGGTTAGGGTAAGGGTTAGGTTTAGGGTTAATGTTAGAGTTAGGGTTAGGTTTAAGGTTAGGGTAAGGGTAAGGGTAAGGGTTAGGATAATGTTATGTTTGGGTTAGGGTTAGGGTAAGATTAGGGTAAGGGTAAGTGTTAGGGTTAGGGTTAGGGTTAGGTTTAGAGTTAGGGTTAGGGTTTGGTTTAGGGTTAGGTTTAGGGTAAGGTTAAGGGCTAGGTTTAGGGTCAGGTTTAGGGTTAGGTTTAGGGTTAGGGTAACGATTAAGGTTAGGGTTAGGGTTAATATTAGGGTTAGCGTTAGGGTTTGGGTAGGGGTAAGGGTTAGGGTTAGGTTTAGTGTTAGGGTTAGGGAAAGGGTAAGGGTTAGGGTTAGGGTTAGGGTTAGGGTAAGGATTAGGGTTAGGTTTAGTGTTAGAGTAAGGGTTAGGGCTAGGCTTAGGGTTAGGGTTAGGGTTAGGGTTATGTTTAGGGTTAGGGTAATGGTAAGTGTTAGGGTTAGGGTTATTGTTAGGGTTAGGGTTAAGGTTAGGGTTAGGGTTAGGGTAAGGGTAAGGGTTAGGGTTGGGGTTAAGGTTAGGTGTTGGGGTTAGGGTTAGAGTTAGGGTTAGGGTTAGCATTAAGTTTAGGTTTAGTGTTAGGTTAAGGGTAAGGGTTAGGGTTAGGGTTAGGTTTAGGATTAGGGTTAGGTTAAGGGTAAGCTTTAGGGTTAGGGTTAGGGTTAGTGGTTAGGGTTAGGGTTAGGGTTAAGGTAAGGGTAAGGGTTAGGTTTAGGGTAAGTGTAAGTTTTAGGGTTAAGGTTAGGATTAGGGTAAGTTTAAGGGATAGTTTTAGGGTTAGGGTTAGGTTTTGTTTTAGGGTTTGGGTAAGGGTAAGGGTTAGGGTTAGGGTTAGGGTTAGGGTTAGGTTTAGGGTTATGGTTAGGGTTAGGGTTATGGTAAGTGTAAGGGTTTGGGTGAATGTTAGGGATAGTGTTAGGATTAGGGATAGGGTTAGGGTAATTGTTAGGGTTAGGGTCAGGGTTAGCTTTAGGGTTAGGGTTAGGTTTAGAATTAGGGTTAGGGTTTGGGTTAGGGTTAGGTTTATGTTTAGGGTTGGGGTTAAGGTTAGGGTTAGGGTGAGGGTAAGGGCAAGGGTTAGGTTTAGGGTTAGGGTTAGGGTGAGGTTAAGGATAAGGGTTGGGTATAGGGTAAGGGTTAGGGTTAGGGTTAGGTTGAGGGTTAGGCTTAGGGTTAGTGGTTATTGTTAGGGTTAGGGTTAGGGTTAGGGTTAGGGCAGGGTAAGGGTTAGGTTTAGGTTAAGGGTTAGGTTTAATGTTAGGGTTAGGGTTAGGGTTACGGTTAGGGTAAGAGTTAGGGTTAGGGTGGGCGATAGGGTTAGGGTTAGGGTTAGGTTTAGGGGTTCGGTTTAGCGTCAGGGGTTAGTTGTAGGGTTACGGTTAGGGTTAGTGTTAGTGTTAGTGTAAGGGTTAGGGTTAATGTTAGGGTTATGGTTAGGTTTAGGGTTATGGTAAGGGTAAAGGTAAGGGTTAGGTTTAATGTTACGGTTAGGGTTAGGGTTATGGTTAGGGTTAGTTTAGGGTAAGGGTAAGGGTTAGGGTTAGGGTTAGGTTAGGGTTAGGTTAGAGTTAGGGTTAGGGCTAGGTTTAGGGTTAGGTTTAGGGTAAGGTTAAGGGTTAGGGTTAGGGTTAGGGTCAGGTTTAGGGTTGGGGTTAGTTTAAGTGTAAGGGTTAGGGTGAGAGTTAATGTTAGGGTTAGGGTTAGGGTTAGGGTAGTGGTAAGGGATAGGGTTAGGGTTAGTGTTAGGGCTAGGGAAAGGTTAAGGGTTAGGGTTAGGGTTAGGGTATGTACTAGGGTTAGGGTTAGTGTTAGGGTAAGGTTTACGGTTATGGTTAGGGTTAGGGTTAGGTTTAGGGTTAAGGTAATGGTAAGGGTTAGGTTTAGGGTTAGTGTTAGGGATAGGGTTAAGGTTAGGGTTAGGGTTATGGTAAAGGTAAGGGTTAGTGTTAGTGTTAGGTTTAGGGTTAGGGTAAGGGTAAGTCTTAGAGTTAGGGTTAGGGTTAGGGTTAAGGAAAGGGTAAGGGTTAGGGTTAGGTTTAGTGTTAGGGTAAGGATTAGGGTTAGGATTAGGGTTAGGGTTAGGGTTAGGTTTGGTGTGAGCTTTAAGGTTAGGGTTAGGGTTAGGGTAAGGTTTAGGGTTAGGGTTAGGGTTAGGTTTAGGTTTTGGGTTAGGGTTAGGTTTAGGGTTAGGGTTAGGTTAAGGGTAAGGTTTAGGGTTAGGGTTAGTGTTAGGGTTAGGGGTTACGGTTAGGGTTAAGGTAAGGGTAAGGTTTAGGTTTAGAGTAAGTGTAAGGTTTAGGGTTAGGATTAGGGTTAGGCTAAGGGTAAGGGATAGGGTTAGGGTTAGGGTTAGGTTTAGGGGTTAGGGTTAGTGTTAGGGGTTAGGGTTCGTTTTAGTGTTTGGGTAATGTTAGTTTTAGGGTTAGGTTTAGGGTTATGATAAGGGTAAAGGTAAGGGTTAGGTTTAATGTTAGGGTTAGGGTTAGGGTTAGGGTTAGATTAGGGCAAGGGTAAGGGTTAGGGTTAGGGTTAGGGTTAGGGTTAGGTTTAGAGTTAGGGTTAGGGTTAGGTTTAGGGTTAGGTTTAGGGCAAGGTTAAGGGTTGGGTATAGGATTAGGGTTAGGGTAAGGGTTAGGGTTAGGTTTAGGGTAAGGGTAAGGGTAAGTTTTAGGGTTTGGGTTAGTGTTAGGTTTGGGGTTAGGGTTAGGGTAAGTGTAAGGGTTAGGATTAGGGTTAGGGTTGCTTTGGGGTTAGGATTAGGGTAACGGTTAGGGTTAGGGTTAATGTTAGGGTTAGGGTTAGGTTTAGGGTTAGGGAAAGGGTAAGGGTTAGGTTAATGTTAGGGTTAGGGTTACGGTTAGGGTTAGATTAGGGTAAGGGTAAGGGTTAGGGTTAGGGTTAGGGTTAGGGTTAGAGTTAGGGTTAGGGTTAGGTTTAGGGTTAGTGTTAGGGTTAGGATTAATGTTAGGGTTAGGATTAGGGTAAGGGTTAGAATAAGGGTAAGGGTTAGGGTTAGGTTTAGGGTTAGGGTAAGGATTAGGGTTAAGTTTAGGGTTAGGTTTGTGAGCTTTAAGGTTAGGGTTAGGTTTAGGGTAAGTTTTAGGGTTAGGGTTAGGGTTAGGTTTAGGGTTAGGGTTAGGGTTAGGTTTAGGGTAAGGTTTAGGGTTAGGGTTATGGTTAGGGTTAAGGTAAGGGTAAGGTTTAGGTTTAGGGTAAGTGTAAGGTTTAGGGTTAGGACTAGGGTGAGGGTAAGGGTAAGGGATAGGGTTAGGGTTAGGTTTAGTTTTAGGGTTAGGGTAAGGGTAAGGGTTAGAGGTAGGGTTAGGGTTAGGTTTAGGTTTAGGGTTAGGGTTAGGGTTAGGGTTAGGGTAAGGGTACGGGTTAGGTTTAGGGTTAGTGATACGGTTAGTGGTTAGGGTTAGTGTTAGGGTTAGGGTTAGGTTTAGGGATAGGTCAGGGTAAGGGTAAGGGTTAGGGTTAGGGTTAGGTTTAGGGTTAAGTTTAGGGTTAGTGTAAGGGTAAGCAGAAGTTTAAGGGTTAGGGTTAGGGTTAGGGGTTAGGGTTAGGTTTAGGATAAGGGTTAGGGTTAGTGTTAGGGTAAGGGTAAGGTTTAGGGTTAGGGTTACGGCTAGTGTGAGTGTAAGGGTAAGGGTTAGGTTTAGGGTTAGTTTAGGTTTAGGGTTAGAATTAGGGTAAGGGTAAGGGTCAGGGTTAAGTTTAGGGTTAGGGTAAGGGTAAGGGATAGGGTTAGGGTTAGGGTTAAGGTTAGCGTTAGGGTTAGGGTTAGGGTAGGGGTAAGGTTTAGGGTTAGGGTTAAGCAAAGGGTAAGGTTTAGGGTTAGGGTTAGGGTTAGGGTAAGGTTTAGGGTTAGGGTTATGGTTAGGGTCAGCATTAAGGTTAGGGTTAGGATTAGGGTTGGGTTAGGGTTAGGGTTAGGGTTAGGGTTAGGGAAAGGGTAAGGGTTAGGTTAAGGTTTAGGGTTAGGGTAAGGATTAGGGTTAGGGTTAGGGTTAATTTTAGGGTTAGGGTTAGGGTTAGGGTAAGGGTTAGGGTTAGGGATAGGGTTAGGGGTTAGGGTTAGGGTCAGGGTTGGGGTAAGGGTAAGATTTAGGGTTAGGGGTAGGGTTAGGGTTTAGTGTTAGGGTTTGGGTTAGGGTTAGGGTAAGTTTAACGGTTAGGCTTAGGGATAGGGTTAGGGTAAGTGTAAGTGTTAGGGTTATGGTGTTAGGTTTAGGGTTAGGTTGAGGGTAAGGGTAAGGATTAAGGTTAGGATTAGTGTAAGGGTAAGGGTTAGGGTTTATGTTAGGGTTAGGTTTAGTGTTAGGGTTAGTGTTAGGGTAAGGGTTAGGGTAAGGTTTAGGGTAGGGTTAGGGTCAGGTTTAGAGTTAGGGTTAGGGTTAGGGTTAGGGTTAGGGTTAGGTGAAGGGTAAGGGTTAGGGTTAGGGTTAGGGTTAGGGTTAGGGTAAGGGTAAGTCTTAGGGTTAGGGTTAGGGTTAGGGTTAGGGAAAGGGTAAGGGTTAGGGTTAGGTTTAGGGTTAGGGTAAGGATTAGGGTTAGGTTTAGTGTTAGGTTTAGGGTTAGGTTTGGTGTGAGCTTTTAGATTAGGGTTAGGGTTAGGGTAAGTTTTAGGGTTAGGGTTAGGGTTAGGTTTAGTGTTAGGGTTAGGGTTAGGTTTAGGGTTAGGGTTAGGTTAAGGGTAAGGTTTAGGGTTAGGGTTAGGGTTAGAGTTAAGGTAAGGGTAAGGGTTAGGTTTAGGGTAAGTGTGAGGTTTAGGGTTAGGGTTAGGGTTAGGGTTAGGGTTAGGGTAAGTGTAAGGGATAGGGTTAGGTTAGGGTTAGTTTTAGTTTTAGGGTTAGGGTAAGGGTAAGGGTTAGGGTTAGGGTTAGGTTTAGGTTTAGGGTTATCGTTAGGGTAAGGGTAATGGTTAGGGTTAAGGTTAGGAATAGTGTTAGGGTTAGGGATAGGGTTAGGGTAAGGGTTAGGGTTAGGGTCAGGGTTAGCGTTAGGGTTAGGGTTAGGTTTAGAATTAGGGTTAGGGTTAGGGTTAGGGTTAGGTTTAGGTTTGGGGTTAATGTTAGGGTTAGGGTGAGGGTAAGGGAAGGGTTGGGTTTAGGGTTAGGGTTAGGGTGAGGTTAAGGGTAAGGTTTGGGTATAGTGTAAGGGTTAGGTTTAGAGTTAGGGTTAGGTGAGGGTAAGGTTTAGGGTTAGGGGTTAGTGTTCGGGTTAGGGTTAGGTTTAGGTTAAGGGTAGGGGTTAGGGTTAATATTAGGGTTAGGGTAAGGGTAAGGTTTAGGGTTAGGGTTAGGGTTAGGAGTTATGGATAGGGTTAGGGTTAGGGGTTAGGATTCGGGTTAGGCTTAGGGTTAGAGTAAGGGTTAGGGTTAGTGTTAGGGTTAGGGAAAGTGTTAGGGTTAGAGTTAGGGTTAGGGTTAGCATTAAGGTTAGTTTTAGTGTTAGGTTAAGGGTAAGGGTTAGGGTTAGGTTTACGGTTAGGGTTACGGGAAGGTTAAGGGTTAGGGTAAGGTTGGGTTAGGGTTAGGGTGACGGTTAGGGTTAGCATTAATTTTAGGGTTAGGGTAAATGTAAGGGTAAGGGTTACTGTTAGTGTTAGGGTTAGGGTTAGATTAAGGATTAGGATTAGGGTTAGCATTAAGGTTAGGGTTAGGGTTAGGGAAAGGGTAAGGGTTAGGGTAAGGGTTAGGGTTAGGGTAAGGATTAGGGTTAGGGTGAGGGTTAGAGTAAGGTTTAGGGATTGGGTTAGGGTTAGGGTTAGCATTAAGTTTAGGGTTAGGGTAAGGGTAAGGGTAAGGGTTACTGTTAGGGTTAGGGTTAGGGTTAGGTTAAGGATTAGGCTTAGGGTTAGAGTTAGCATTAAGGTTAGGGTTAGGGTTAGGGTTAGCATTAAGGTTAGGTTAGGGTTAGGGTAAGGGTAAGGGTTAGGTTTAGGGGTAGGGATAGGTTTAGCGGTTAGGGTTAGGGTTAGGGTTAGGGATAGGTTAAGGTAAGGGTAAGGGTTTGGGTTAGGGTTAGGTTTAGGGTTAAGGTTAGGGTGAGGGTTAGGGTAAGAGTAAGGGTAAGGGTTAGGGTTAGGGTTAGAGTTAGTGGTTAGGTTTAGGGTTAGGGTAAGGTTTAGGGTTAGTTTTAGGGTAAGGAGAAGTTTTAGGGTTATGTTTAGGGTGAGTGTGAGGGTAAGGGTAAAGGTTAGCGTTAGGGTTAGTGTTAGGTTTAGGGTTAGGATTAGGGTAAGGGTAAGGGTTAGGGTTAGGGTTAGGGTGAGGGTAAGGGATAGGGTTAATTTTAGGGTTACGGTTAGGTTTAGGGTTTAAGTTAGCGTTAGGGTTAGGGTTAGGGTTAGGTTTAGGGAATGGTTAAGGGTTAGGGTAAGGGTTAGGTTTAGCGTAAGGATTATTGTTAGGGTTAGGGTTAGGGTAAGGATTAGGCTTAGGGTTAGGGTTAGCATTAAGGTTAGGCTTAGGGTTAGGGTAAGGGTAAGGGTTAGGATTAGGGTTAGCGTTAGGGTTAGGGTTAAGGTTAGGGTTAGGATTAGGGTTAGGGTAAGGTTTAGGGTTAGGGTTAGGGGTTAGGGTTATGGTTACGGTTATGTTAAGGGTAAGGGTTTGGGTTAGGGTTAGGTTTAGTGTTAAAATTAGGGTGAGGGTAATTGTAGGGTTGAGGGTTAGGTTTAGGTGAAGGGTTAAGGCTAGGTTTAGAGTTAGGGTTAGAGTAAGGGTTAGGGTTAAGATTAGGGTCATGTTTAGGGTTATGGTTAGGGAAAGGGTAATGGTTAGTGAAAGGGTTAGGGTTAGGGTAATTATTTGGGTTAGGGTTAGGGTTAGGGTTAAGGGTTAGGGTTAGAGTTAGGGTTTGGGTTAACATTAAGGTTAGGGTTAGTGTTAGGGTAAGGTTTAGGGTTAGGGTTAGGGTTAGGGTAAGGAATAGTCTTAGGGTTAGGGTTAGCATTAAGTTTAGGTTTAGGGTTAGGGTTAGCATTAAGGTTAGGCTTAGGGTTATATTAGGGGTACGGGTTAGGTTTAGGGATAGGGTTAGGGTTATGTTAGGGGTAAGGGTTAGGTTTAGGGGTTAGGGTTAGGGTTAGGTTTAGGTTTAGGGTTAGGGTAAGGGTAAGGGTAAGGGTTAGGGTTAGGAATAGGTTTAAGGTTAGTGTTAGGGTTAGGCTAAGGGTAAGGGTTATGTTTAGGGTTAGTTTTAGGCGTTAGGGTTAGGGTTAGGATTATGATAAGGGTTAGAGTTAGGGTTAGGGTTAGGGTTAGTGTTAGGTTTAGAGTTAGGGTTAGGGTAAGGGTAAGGGTTAGGGTTAGGGTTAGGGTTGGGTGTAGAGTTAGGTTTAGGGTTAGGGTTAGGGTTCTGGTAAGGGTAAGGTTTAGAGTTAGGGTTAGGGTTAGGTTTAGAGTTAGGGTTAGGGTTAGGTTTAGGGTTAGGGTTAGGTAAGGTTAAAGGTTAGGGTTAGGGTTAGGGTGAGGTTTAGGGTTAGGGTTAGGGTAAGGGTTAGGGTTAGGGTTAGTGTTAGGGTAAGATTTAGGGCTAGGGTTAGGGTTAGGGTTAGGGTCAGGTTAAGGGTTACGGTAATGGTAAGTGTTAGGGTTAGGTTTAGTGTTAGGTTTAGGGTTAAGGTTAGGGTTAGTGTTAGGGTAAGGGTAAGGGTTAGGGTTAGGGTTAGGTGTTGGAATTAGGGTTAGGGTTAGTATTAGGGTAAGGTTAAGGTTTAGTGTTAGGTTTAGGGTTAGGGGTTAGGGTTGGGTTAGGGTTCGGTTAGGGGTTAGGATTCGGGTTAGGGTTAGGGTAAGAGTAAGGGTTAGGGTTAGGGTTAGAGTTAGGGTTAGGGTTAGCATTAAGGTTAGGTTTAGTGTTAGGTCAAGGGTAAGGGTTAGGGTTAGGATTAGGTTTAGGGTTAGGGTTACGGGAAGGGTAAGGGTTAGTGTTAGGGTAGGGCTACTTTCAGGGTTAGGGTTTGCGTAAGGGTAAGGGTTAAGGTTAGGGTTAGGGTTAAGGTAAGGGTTAGGGTTAGGGTTAGGGTTAGTGTTAGGGTAAGGGTTAGGGCTAGGGTTAGGGTTAGGGTTAGGGTCAGAATTAGGGTTAGGGTGAGGGTTAGGGTAAGGTTAGGGTTAGGTTTAGGATTAGGGTTAGCATTAAGTTTAGGGTCAGGTTAAGGGTAAGGGTAAGGGTTACTGTTAGGGTTAGGGTTAGGGTTAGGTTAAGGATTAGGGTTAGGGTTATGGTTAGCATTAAGGTTAGGGTTAGGGTTAGCATTGAGGTTAGGGTTAGGGTTAGGGTAATGGTAAGGGTTAGGTTTAGGGTTAGTGATACGGTTAGGGGTTAGGGATAGTGTTAGGGTTAGGGTTAGGTTTAGGGATCGGTCAGGGTAAGGGTAAGGGTTAGGGTTGGAGTTACGTTAGGGTTAAGTTTAGGGTTAGTGTTAGGGTAAGGGTAAGGGTTAGGGTTAGGGTTAGGGTAAGGGTAAGTCTTAGGTTAGGGTTAGGGTTAGGGTTAGGGAAAGGGTAAGGTTTAGGGTTAGGTTTAGGGTTAGGGTAAGGATTAGGGTTAGGGTTAGGGTTAGGTTTAGGGTTAGGTTTGGTGTGAGCTTTAAGTTTAGGGTTAGCGTTAGGGTAAGGTTTAGGGTTACAGTTAGGGTTAGGGTTAGGGTTAGGGTTAGGGTTAGGTTTAGGGTTAGGGTTAGGTTAAGGGTAAGGTTTAGGTTTAGGGTTAGGGGTTAGGGTTAGGGTTATGGTTAAGGTAAGGGTAAGGATTAGGTTTAGGGTAAGTGTAAGGTTTAGGGTTAGGATTAGGGTTAGGGTAAGTGTAAGGGATAGGGTTAGGGTTAGGGTTAGGTTTAGTTTTAGGGTTAGGGTAAGGGTAAGGGTTAGGTTTAGGGTTAGGGTTAGGTTTACGTTTAGGGTTATGGTTAGGGTTAGGGTAAGGGTAAGGGTTAGGGTTAAGGTTAGGGATAGTGTTAGGGTTAGGGATAGGGTTAGGGTAAGGGTTAGGGTTAGGGTGAGGTTTAGCGTTAGGTTTAGGGTTAGGGTTAGGTTCAGAATTAGGGTTAGGGTTAGGGTTAGGGTTAGGGAAAGGGTAAGGGTTAGGGTTAAGGTTAGTGTTAGGATTAGGGATAGGGTTAGGGTTAGGGTAAGTGTTAGGGTTAAGGTTAGGGTTATGGTTAGGGCAGGGTAAGGGTAAGCGTTAGGGTTAGGGTTAGGGTTAGGGTAAGGGTTAGGGTTAGGGTTAGGGTGAACGTTAGGGTTAGGGTTAGGGTTAGGGTTAGGGTTTAGGATTAGGGTTAGGGTTAGCGTTAGGGTAAGGGTTAGGGTTAGGGTTAATATTAGTGTTAGGGTTAGGGTTAGGGTTAGGGTAAGGGTTAGGGTTTGCGTTAGGGTTAGGGTTAGGGTTAGGTTTAGGGGTTAGGGTTAGTGTTAGGGGGTAGGATTCGGGTTAGTGTTAGGGTTAGTATAAGGGTTAGGGTTAGGGTTAGGTTTAGGGGTTAGGGTTAGTGTTAGGGGGTAGGATTCGGGTTAGGGTTAGGGTTAGTATAAGGGTTAGGGTTAGGGTTAATGTTAGGGTTAGGGTTAGGGTTTAGGTTAGCATTAGGGTTAGGGTTATGGTAGGGGTATTGGTTAGGGTTAGGGTTAGGGTTAGGGAAAGGGTAAGGTTTAGGGTTAGGGTTAGGGTTAGGGTTAGCATTAAGGTTAGGGTTAGGGTTAGGGTAAGGGTAAGGTTTAGGGTTAGGGTTAGGGTAAGGGTAAGGGTTAGGGTTAGGGTTAGGGTTAGGTTTAGGGTTAGGGTTAGGGTAAGGGTAAGGGTTAGGATTATGGTTAGCGTTAGGGTTACGGTTAAGGTTAGGGTAAGGGTTAGGGTTAGGATTAGGGTTATGGTAAGGGTTATGGTTAGGGTTAGTGTTAGGGTTAGGCCTAGGTTTAGGGTTAGGGTTTGGGTAAGGGTAAGGGTTAAGGTTAGGGTTAGGGTTAAGTTTAGGTTTAGGGTTAATGAAAGGGTAAGGGTTAGGGTAAGGTTTAGGGTTAGGGTTAGTGTTAGGTTATGGATTAGGGTTAGGGTGAGGGTTAGGGTAAGGGTTAGGGTTAGGGTTAGCATTAAGTTTAAGGTTAGGCTAAGGGTAAGGGTAAGGGTTAGTGTTAGGGTTAGGTTTAGGGTTAGGTTGAGGATTAGGGTTAGGGTTAGGGTTAGCATTAAGGTAGGGTTAGGGTTATGGTAGGGGTATGGGTTAGGGTTAGGGTTAGGGTTAGGGAAAGGGTAAGGGTTAGGGTAAGGGTTAGGGTTAGGGTAAGGATTATTGTTAGGGTTAGGGTTAGGGTAAGGGTTAGGGTTTGCATTAGGGTTAGGGTAGGCCTTAGGGTTAGGTTTAGGGTTAGGGTTAGGGTTAGGGTAACGGTAACGGTAAGGTTTATGTTTAGGGTTAGGTTTAGGGGTTAGGGATAGGGTTAGGGTTAGGATAAGGGTTAGGGTTAGGGTTTTGGTAAGGGTAAGGTTTAGGGTTAGGGTTGATTTTAGGGTAAGTGTAAGGGTTAGGTTTGGGTTAGTGTTAGGTTTAGGGTTAGGGTTAGGGTAAGGGTAAGGGTTAGGGTTAGGGTTATGGTTAGGGTAAGGGTTAGGGTAAGGGTAAGGGTTAGGGTTAGGGTTCGGGTTAGGTTTAGAATTAGGGTTAGGGTTAGGGTTAGGGTTAGGGTAAGGTTAAGGGTTAGGGTTAGGGTTAGGTTTAGGTTTAGGGTAAGTTAGGGTAAGGTTAAGGGTTAGGATTAGGGTTAGGGTTAGAGTTAATGTTAGGGTTAGGGTTAGGCTTAAGGTTAGGGTAGGGGTGAGGGTTAGGGTTAGGGTTAGGTTTAGAGTTAGGGTTAGGCTTAGGGTTATGGTAAGTGTTAGGGTTAGGTTTAGGGTTAGCATGAAGTTTAGGATTAGGGTTAGGGTTAGGGTAATGGTAAGGTTTAGGTTTAGGGTTAGTGTTAGGGTTAGGCCTAGGTTTAGCGTTAGGGTTTGGGTAAGGGTAAGGGTTAGGGTTAGGGTTAGGGTTAAGGTTAGGTTTAGCGTTAGGGAAAGGGTAAGGGTTAGGGTAAGGGTAAGGGTTAGGGTTAGTGTTAGAGTATGGGTTAGGGTTAGGGTGAGGGTTAGGGTAAGGGTTAGGGTTAGGGTTAGCATTAAGTTTAGGGTTAGGATAAGTGTAAGGGTAAGGCTTAGTGTTAGGGTTAGGGTTAGGTTTAGGTTGAGGATTAGGGATAGGGTTAGGGTTAGCATTAAGGTAGGGTTAGGGTTAGGGTTAGCATTAAGTTTAGGGTTAGGGTTAGGGTTATCATTAAGGTTAGGGCTAGGGTTAGATTAAGTGTACGGGTTAGGTTTAGGGTTAGGGGGT
Organism: Megascapheus bottae; assembly: GCA_024803745.1. Classification (NCBI taxonomy): domain Eukaryota; kingdom Metazoa; phylum Chordata; class Mammalia; order Rodentia; family Geomyidae; genus Megascapheus; species Megascapheus bottae. The sequence continues at coordinate 34,823 of JANJXV010002126.1, forward strand.
AGGGTTAGAGTTAGGGTTAGGGTAATGGTAACGGTAAGGGTTATGTTTAGGGGTAGGTTTAGGGGTTAGGGATAGTGTTAGGGTTAGGATAAGGGTTTGGGTTATGGTAAGGGTAAGGTTTAGGGTTAGGGTTGAGGTTAGGGTAATGGTAAGTGTTAGGTTTGGGTTAGTGTTAGGTTTAGGGTTAGGGTTAGGGTAAGGTAATGGTTAGGGTTAGGGTTATGGTTAGGGTTAGGGTTATGGTAAGGGTAAGGGTTAGGGTTAGGGTTATGGTTAGGGTTAGGTTTAGGGTAAGGGTAAGGGTTAGGGTTAGGGTTAGGGTTAGGTTTAGAATTAGGTTTAGGGTTAGGTTTAGGGTTAGGGTAAGGTTAAGGGTTAGGGTTAGTGTTAGGTTTAGTGTTAGGGTTAGGATAAGTTAGGGTAAGTTTAAGGGTTAGGATTAGGGTTATGGTTAGGGTTAATGTTAGGGTTAGGGTTAGGTTTAAGGTTAGGGTAGGGGTTAGGGTTAGGGGTAGGGTTAGTGTTTTGGTTAGGGAAAAGGTAAGGGTTAAGGTTAGGGTTAGAGTTAGGGTAAAGATTAGTGTTAGGATAAGTGTTAGGGTAAGGATAAGGTTTTGGGTTAGGGTAAGGGTTAGCATTAAGGTTAGGCTTAGGGTTAGGGTAAGGGTAAGGGTTAGGGTTAGCCTTAGAGTTACGGTAAGGGTAAGGGTTAGGGTTAGGTTTAGGGTTAGGTTTAGGGTTAGGGTAAAGTTAAGAGTAAGGGTTAGTGTTAGGGTTAGAGTAAGTACTAGGGTTAGGGTTAGTGTTAGGGTAAGGTTTAGGGCTAGGGTTAGGGTTAGGGTTAGGGTTAGGGTAAGGGTTAGGGTAATGGTAACGGTAAGGTTTATGTTTAGGGTTAGGTTTAGGGGTTAGGGATAGGGTTAGGGTTAGGATAAGGGTTAGGGTTAGGGTTAGGGTAAGGGTAAGGTTTAGGGTTAGGGTTGAGGTTAGGGTAAGGGTAAGGGTTAGGTTTGGGTTAGTGTTAGGTTTAGGGTTTGGCTTAGGGTAAGGGTTAGTGTTAAGGTTAGGGTTATGGTTAGGGTAAGGGTTAGGGTAAGGGTAAGGGTTAGGATTAGGGTTCGTGTTAGGTTTAGAATTAGGTTTAGGGTTAGGTTTAGGGTTAGGGTTAGGGTAAGGTTAAGGGTTAGGGTTAGGGTTAAGTTTAGTGTTAGGGTTAGGGTAAGTTAGGGTAAGGTTAAGGGTTAGGGGTAGGGTTAGTGTTTTGGTTAGGGAAAATGTAAAGGTTAGGGTTAGGGGTACAGTTAAGGTAAAGTTTAGGGTTAGGGTTAGTGTTAGGGTAAGGTTTAGGGTTTGGGTTAGCATTAAGGTTAGGGTTAGGGTTAGGGTAATGGTAAGGTTTAGGGTTAGCCTTAGAGTTACGGTAAGGGTAAGGTTAGGGTTAGGGTTAGGGTTAGGTTTAGGGTTAGGGTAAAGGTAAGAGTAAGGGTTAGTGTTAGGGTTAGGGTTAGGGTTAGGGGTTAGGATTTGGGTTAGGCTTAGGGTTAGGGTAAGTGTTAGGGTTAGGGTTAGGGTTAGCATGAAGTTTAGGGTTAGGGTTATGGTAAGGGTAAGGGTTAGGTGTAGGGTTAGGGTTAGGATAAGGGTATGGATTAGGGTTAGGGTTAGGGTTAGGGTAAGGGTTATGGTTAGGCTTAGGGTTAGCATTAAGGTTAGGGTTAGGGTTAGGGTAAGGGGAAGGGTTAGGTTTACTGTTAGGGTTAGGGTTAGGTTTAGGAATAGGTTTGGGGTAAGGGTTAGGGTAAGGGTAAGGTTTAGGGTTAGGGTTAGGGCTAAGGTTAGGGTTAGGGTTAGGGTTAGGTGTTAGCGTTAGGGTTAGGGTTTGGGTTAGGGTAAGGGTTAGCGTTGGGGTTAGGTTAAGGGTAGGGGTTATTGTTAAGGTTTGGGTTAGAGTTATGGTAAGGGTAAGGTTTAGGGTTAATGTTAGGGTTGGGGTTAGGATTATGGTAAGGGTAAGGTTAGAGTTAACGTTAGGCTTATGGATAGGGTTAGGGTTAGGGTTAGGGTTAGGGTAAGGGTTAGGCTTAGGGTTAGGGTTAGGTTTAGAGTTAGGGTTAGGGTTAGGTTAAGGGTAATGTTTAGGGTTAAGGTTAATGTTAGGGTTAGGGTTAGGATTAGGTTAAGGGTAAGTCTTAGGGTTAGGGTTAGGGTTAGGGTTAGGGTTAGGGAAAGGGTAAGGGTTATGGTTAGGGTTAGGGTTAGGGTAAGGATTAGGGTTAGGGTTAGGGTTAGGGTTAGGGTTGGTGTGAGCTTTAAGGTTAGGGTTAGGGTTATGGTAAGTGTTAGGGTTAGGGTTAGGGTTAGGGTTAGGTTTAGAGTTAGGGTTAGGTTTAGGTTTAGCGTTAGGGTTAGGTTAAGGGTAAGGTTAAGGGTTAGGGTTAGGGTTAGGGGTTAGGGTTAGGGTTAGGGTTAATGTAAGGTTAATGGTTAAGTTTAGTGTAAGGGTAAGGTTTAGGGTTAGGGTAAGGGTGAGTGTAAGGGTAAGGGTTAGGGTTAGGGTTACGTTTACTTTTAGTTTTAGGGTTAGGGTAAGGGTAAGGGTTAGGGTTAGGGTTAGGGTTAGGTTTACGGTTATGGTTAGGGTTAGGGTACGAGTAAGTATTAGGGTTACGGTAAGAATTGGGTTAGGGTTAGGGATAGGCTTAGGGTAAGGGTTAGGGTTAGGGTCAAGGTTAGGGTTAGGGTTAGGGTTAGGTTTAGGATTAGGGTTAGGGTAAGTTTAAAGTTTACGGTTAGGTTTAGGGTTGGGGTTAAGGTTAGGGTTAGGGTGAGGGTAAGGATACGGGTTGGGTTTAGGTTTAGGGTTAGGATGAGGGTAAGGGGAAGGGTTGGGTATAGGGTTAGGGTTAGGGTAAGGGTTAGGGTTAGGGTTAGGTTTAGGGTAAGGGTAAGGATAAGTTTTAGGTTTAGGGTTAGTGTTAGGTTTGGGGTTAGGGTTAGGGTAAGGGTAAGGGTTAGGATTAGGTTTAGGTTTGCTTTGGGGTTAGAATTAGGGTAAGGGTTAGGGTTAGGGTTAATGTTAGGGTTAGGGTTAGGTTTTGGGTTAGGGTAAGGGTAAGGGTTAGGTTAATGTTAGGGTTAGCGTTAGGGTTAGATTAGGGTAAGGGTAAGGGTTATGGTTAGGGTTAGGGTTAGGTTTAGAGTTAGGGTTAGGGTTAGTTTTAGGGTTAGGTTTAGGTTAAGGTTAAGGGTTAGGATTAGGGTTAGGGTAATGTTTAGGGTTAGGGTTAGGGTAAGGGTTAGGGTTAGGGTTAGGGTTAAGTTAGGTTTAGGGTTAGCGTTAGGGTAGGGGTAAGGGTTAGGGTTAGGGTTAGTGTTAGGTTTAGGGAAAGGGTAAGGGTTAGGGTTAGGGTTAGGGTAAGGATTAGGGTTAGGTTTAGTGTTAGGGTAAGGGTTAGGGCTAGGGTTAGGGTTAGGGTTAGGGTCAGGTTTAGGGTTAGGATAATGGTAAGTGTTAGGGTTAGTTTTAGTGTTAGGTTTAGGGTTAAGGTTAGAGTTAGGGTTAGGGTAAGGGTAAGGGTTAGGGTTAGGGTTAGGTTTAGGTGTTGGGATTAGTGTTAGGGTTAGGGTTAGGGTAAGGTTAAGGTTTAGTGTTAGGTTTAGGGTTAGGGGTTAGGGTTGGGTTAGGGTTCTGTTAGGGGTTAGGATTCGGGTTAGGGTTAGGGTAAGAGTAAGGGTTAGGGTTAGAGTTAGGGTTAGGGTTAGCATTAAGGTTAGGTTTAGTGTTAGGTTAAGGGGAAGGGTTAGGGTTAGGTTTAGGTTTAGGTTTAGGGTTACGGGAAGGGTAAGGGTTAGTGTTAGGGTAGGGCTACTTTTAGGGTTAGGGTTTGCGTAAGGGTAAGGGTTAAGGTTAGGGTTAGTGTTAAGGTTAGGATTAGGGTTAGGGTTAGGGTTAGGTTTAGGGTTAGGGTTAGGGAAAGGATAAGGGTTAGGGTAAGGGCTTGGGTTCGGGTTAGGGTTAGGGTCAGGATTAGGGTTAGGGTGAGGGTTAGGGTAAGGGATAGGGTTAGGTTTAGGATTTCGGTTAGCATTAAGTTTAGGATCAGATTAAGGGTAAGGGTAAGGGTTACTGTTAGGGTTAGGGTTAGGGTTAGGTTAAGGATTAGGGTTAGGGTTATGGTTAGCATTAAGGTTAGGGTTAGAGTTAGCATTGAGTTTAGGGTTAGGATTAGGGTAAGGGTAAGGGTTAGGTTTAGGGTTAGTGATACGTTTAGGGGTTAGGGTTAGTGTTAGGGTTAGGGTTAGGTTTAGGGATAAGTCAGGGTAAGGGTAAGGGTTAGGGTTAGGGTTAGGTTTAGGGTTAAGTTTAGGGTTAGTGTAAGGGTAAGCAGAAGGGTAAGGGTTAGGGTTAGGGTTAGGGTTAGGGTTTAGGGTTAGGGTTAGGGTTAGGTTTAGGGTAAGGGTTAGGGTTAGTGTTATGGTAAGGGTAAGGTTTAGGGTTAGGGTTAGGGCTAGTGTGAGTGTAAGGGTTAGGTTTGGGTTAGTGTTAGGTTTAGGGTTTGGCTTAGGGTAAGGGTAAGTGTTAAGGTTAGGGTTATGGTTAGGGTAAGGGTTAGGGTAAGGGTAAGGGTTAGGATTAGGGTTCGCGTTAGGTTTAGAATTAGGTTTAGGGTTAGGTTTAGGGTTAGGGTTAGGGTAAGGTTAAGGGTTAGGGTTAGGGTTAAGTTTAGTGTTAGGGTTAGGGTAATTTAGGGTAAGGTTAAGGGTTAGGGGTAGGGTTAGTGTTTTGGTTAGGGAAAATGTAAAGGTTAGGGTTAGGGGTAGAGTTAAGGTAAAGATTAAGGTTAGGGTTAGTGTTAGGGTAAGGTTTAGGGTTTGGGTTAGCATTAAGGTTAGGGTTAGGGTTAGGGTAATGGTAAGGTTTAGGGTTAGCCTTAGAGTTACGGTAAGGGTAAGGGTTAGGGTTAGGGTTAGGTTTAGGGTTAGGGTAAAGGTAAGAGTAAGGGTTAGTGTTAGGGTTAGTGTTAGGGTTAGGGTTAGGGTTAGGGGTTAGGATTTGGGTTAGGCTTAGGGTTAGGGTAAGTGTTAGGGTTAGGGTTAGCATGAAGTTTAGGGTTAGGGTTATAGCAAGGGTAAGGGTTAGGTGTAGGGTTAGGGTTAGGATAAGGGTATGGATTAGGGTTAGGGTTAGGGTTAGGGTTAGGGTAAGGGTTATGGTTAGGCTTAGGGTTAGCATTAAGGTTAGGGTTAGGGTTAGGGTAAGGGGAAGGGTTAGGTTTACTGTTAGGGTTAGGGTTAGGTTTAGGAATAGGTTTGGGGTAAGGGTTAGTGTAAGGGTAAGGTTTAGGGTTAGGGTTAGGGATAAGGTTAGGGTTAGGGTTAGGGTTAGGTGTTAGCGTTAGGGTTAGGGTTTGGGTTAGGGTAAGGGTTAGCGTTGGGGTTAGGTTAAGGGTAGGGGTTATTGTTAAGGTTTGGGTTAGAGTTATGGTAAGGGTAGGGTTTAGTGTTAATGTTAGGGTTGGGGTTAGGATTATGGTAAGGGTAAGGTTAGAGTTAACGTTAGGGTTATGGATAGGGTTAGGGTTAGGGTTAGGGTAAGGGTTAGGGTTAGGGTTAGGGTTAGGTTTAGAGTTAGGGTTAGGGTTAGGTTAAGGGTAATGGTTAGGGTTAAGGTTAATGTTAGGGTTAGGGTTAGGATTAGGTTAAGGGTAAGTCTTAGGGTTAGGGTTAGGGTTAGGGAAAGGGTAAGGGTTATGGTTAGGGTTAGGGTTAGGGTAAGGATTAGGGTTAGGGTTAGGGTTAGGGTTAGGGTTGGTGTGAGCTTTAAGGTTAGGGTTAGGGTTAGGGTAAGTGTTAGGGTTAGGGTTAGGGTTAGGGTTAGGTTTAGAGTTAGGGTTAGGTTTAGGTTTAGGGTTAGGGTTAGGTTAAGGGTAAGGGTAAGGGTTAGGGTTAGGGTTAGGGGTTAGGGTTAGGGTTAGGGTTAATGTAAGGTTAATGGTTAAGTTTAGTGTAAGGGTAAGGTTTAGGGTTAGGGTTACGTTTACTTTTAGTTTTAGGGTTAGGGTAAGGGTAAGGGTTAGGGTTAGGGTTAGGGTTAGGTTTACGGTTATGGTTAGGGTTAGGGTACGAGTAAGTATTAGGGTTACGGTAAGAATTGGGTTAGGGTTAGGGATAGGGTTAGGGTAAGGGTTAGGGTTAGGGTCAGGGTTAGGGTTAGGGTTAGGGTTAGGTTTAGGATTAGGGTTAGGGTAAGTTTAAAGGTTACGGTTAGGTTTAGGGTTGGGGTTAAGGTTAGGGTTAGGGTGAGGGTAAGGATACGGGTTGGGTTTAGGTTTAGGGTTAGGATGAGGGTAAGGGGAAGGGTTGGGTATAGGGTTAGGGTTAGGGTAAGGGTTAGGGTTAGGGTTAGGTTTAGGGTAAGGGTAAGGATAAGTTTTAGGGTTAGGGTTAGTGTTAGGTTTGGGGTTAGGGTTAGGGTAAGGGTAAGGGTTAGGATTAGGTTTAGGGTTGCTTTGGGGTTAGGATTAGGGTAAGGGTTAGGGTTAGGGTTAATGTTAAGGTTAGGGTTACGTTTTGGGTTAGGGTAAGGGTAAGGGTTAGGTTAATGTTAGGGTTAACGTTAGGGTTAGATTAGGGTAAGGGTAAGGGTTAGGGTTAGGGTTAGGGTTAGGTTTAGAGTTAGGGTTAGGGTTAGGTTTAGGGTTAGGTTTAGGTTAAGGTTAAGGGTTAGGATTAGGGTTATGGTAATGTTTAGGGTTAGGGTTAGGGTAAGGGTTAGGGTTAGGGTTAATGTTAGGTTTAGGGTTAGCGTTAGGGTAGGGGTAAGGGTTAGGGTTAGGGTTAGGGTTAGGTTTAGGGAAAGGGTAAGGTTTAGGGTTAGGGCTAGGGTAAGGATTAGGGTTAGGTTTAGTGTTAGGGTAAGGGTTAGGGCTAGGGTTAGGGTTAGGGTTAGGGTCAGGTTTAGGGTTAGGATAATGGTAAGTGTTAGGGTTAGTTTTAGTGTTAGGTTTAGGGTTAAGGTTAGAGTTAGGGTTAGGGTAAGGGTAAGGGTTAGGGTTAGGGTTAGGGTTAGGTGTTGGGATTAGTGTTAGGGTTAGGGTTAGGGTAAGGTTAAGGTTTAGTGTTAGGTTTAGGGTTAGGGGTTAAGGTAGGGTTAGGGTTCTGTTAGGGGTTAGGATTCGGGTTAGGGTTAGGGTAAGAGTAAGGGTTAGGGTTAGAGTTAGGGTTAGGGTTAGCATTAAGGTTAGGTTTAGTGTTAGGTTAAGGGGAAGGGTTAGGGTTAGGTTTAGCTTTAGGGTTAGGGTTACGGGAAGGGTAAGGGTTAGTGTTAGGGTAGGGCTACTTTTAGGGTTAGGGTTTGCGTAAGGGTAAGGGTTAAGGTTAGGGTTAGTGTTAAGGTTAGGATTAGGGTTAGGGTTAGGGTTAGGTTTAGGGTTAGGGTTAGGGAAAGGATAAGGGTTAGGGTAAGGGCTTGGGTTCGGGTTAGGGTTAGGGTCAGGATTAGGGTTAGGGTGAGGGTTAGGGTAAGGGATAGGGTTAGGTTTAGGATTACGTTTAGCATTAAGTTTAGGATCAGATTAAGGGTAAGGGTAAGGGTTACTGTTAGGGTTAGGGTTAGGGTTAGGTTAAGGATTAGGGTTAGGGTTATGGTTAGCATTAAGGTTAGGGTTAGAGTTAGCATTGAGGTTAGGGTTAGGATTAGGGTAAGGGTAAGGGTTAGGTTTAGGGTTAGTGATACGTTTAGGGGTTAGGGTTAGTGTTAGGGTTAGGGTTAGGTTTAGGGATAAGTCAGGGTAAGGGTAAGGGTTAGGGTTAGGGTTAGGTTTAGGGTTAAGTTTAGGGTTAGTGTAAGGGTAAGCAGAAGGGTAAGGGTTAGGGTTAGGGTTAGGGTTAGGGTTTAGGGTTAGGGTTAGGGTTAGGTTTAGGGTAAGGGTTAGGGTTAGTGTTAGGGTAAGGGTAAGGTTTAGGGTTAGGGTTAGGTCTAGTGTGAGTGTAAGGGTTAGGTTTGTGTTAGTGTTAGGTTTAGGGTTTGGCTTAGTGTAAGGGTAAGTGTTAAGGTTAGGGTTATGGTTAGGGTAAGGGTTAGGGTAAGGGTAAGGGTTAGGATTAGGGTTCGCGTTAGGTTTAGAATTAGGTTTAGGGTTAGGTTTAGGGTTAGGTTTAGGGTAAGGTTAAGGGTTAGGGTTAGGGTTAAGTTTAGTGTTAGGGTTAGGGTAAGTTAGGGTAAGGTTAAGGGTTAGGGGTAGGGTTAGTGTTTTGGTTAGGGAAAATGTAAAGGTTAGGGTTAGGGGTAGAGTTAAGGTAAAGATTAGGGTTAGGGTTAGTGTTAGGGTAAGGTTTAGGGTTTGGGTTAGCATTAAGGTTAGGGTTAGGGTTAGGGTAATGGTAAGGTTTAGGGTTAGCCTTAGAGTTACGGTAAGGGTAAGGGTTAGGGTTAGGGTTAGGTTTAGGGTTAGGGTAAAGGTAAGAGTAAGGGTTAGTGTTAGGGTTAGTGTTAGGGTTAGGGTTAGGGTTAGGGGTTAGGATTTGGGTTAGGCTTAGGGTTAGGGTAAGTGTTAGGGTTAGGGTTAGGGTTAGCATGAAGTTTAGGGTTAGGGTTATGGTAAGGGTAAGGGTTAGGTGTAGGGTTAGGGTTAGGATAAGGGTATGGATTAGGGTTAGGGTTAGGGTTAGGGTAAGGGTTATGGTTAGGCTTAGGGTTAGCATTAAGGTTAGGGTTAGGGTTAGGGTAAGGGGAAGGGTTAGGTTTACTGTTAGGGTTAGGGTTAGGTTTAGGAATAGGTTTGGGGTAAGGGTTAGTGTAAGGGTAAGGTTTAGGGTTAGGGTTAGGGATAAGGTTAGGGTTAGGGTTAGGGTTAGGTGTTAGCGTTAGGGTTAGGGTTTGGGTTAGGGTAAGGGTTAGCGTTGGGGTTAGGTTAAGGGTAGGGGTTATTGTTAAGGTTTGGGTTAGAGTTATGGTAAGGGTAGGGTTTAGTGTTAATGTTAGGGTTGGGGTTAGGATTATGGTAAGGGTAAGGTTAGAGTTAACGTTAGGGTTATGGATAGGGTTAGGGTTAGGGTTAGGGTTAGGGTAAGGGTTAGGGTTAGGGTTAGGGTTAGGTTTAGAGTTAGGGTTAGGGTTAGGTTAAGGGTAATGGTTAGGGTTAAGGTTAATGTTAGGGTTAGGGTTAGGATTAGGTTAAGGGTAAGTCTTAGGGTTAGGGTTAGGGTTAGGGAAAGGGTAAGGGTTATGGTTAGGGTTAGGGTTAGGGTAAGGATTAGGGTTAGGGTTAGGGTTAGGGTTAGGGTTGGTGTGAGCTTTAAGGTTAGGGTTAGGGTTAGGGTAAGTGTTAGGGTTAGGGTTAGGGTTAGGGTTAGGTTTAGAGTTAGGGTTAGGTTTAGGTTTAGGGTTAGGGTTAGGTTAAGGGTAAGGGTAAGGGTTAGGGTTAGGGTTAGGGGTTAGGGTTAGGGTTAGGGTTAATGTAAGGTTAATGGTTAAGTTTAGTGTAAGGGTAAGGTTTAGGGTTAGGGTTACGTTTACTTTTAGTTTTAGGGTTAGGGTAAGGGTAAGGGTTAGGGTTAGGGTTAGGGTTAGGTTTACGGTTATGGTTAGGGTTAGGGTACGAGTAAGTATTAGGGTTACGGTAAGAATTGGGTTAGGGTTAGGGATAGGGTTAGGGTAAGGGTTAGGGTTAGGGTCAGGGTTAGGGTTAGGGTTAGGGTTAGGTTTAGGATTAGGGTTAGGGTAAGTTTAAAGGTTACGGTTAGGTTTAGGGTTGGGGTTAAGGTTAGGGTTAGGGTGAGGGTAAGGATACGGGTTGGGTTTAGGTTTAGGGTTAGGATGAGGGTAAGGGGAAGGGTTGGGTATAGGGTTAGGGTTAGGGTAAGGGTTAGGGTTAGGGTTAGGGTTAGGGTAAGGGTAAGGATAAGTTTTAGGGTTAGGGTTAGTGTTAGGTTTGGGGTTAGGGTTAGGGTAAGGGTAAGGGTTAGGATTAGGTTTAGGGTTGCTTTGGGGTTAGGATTAGGGTAAGGGTTAGGGTTAGGGTTAATGTTAAGGTTAGGGTTACGTTTTGGGTTAGGGTAAGGGTAAGGGTTAGGTTAATGTTAGGGTTAACGTTAGGGTTAGATTAGGGTAAGGGTAAGGGTTAGGGTTAGGGTTAGGGTTAGGTTTAGAGTTAGGGTTAGGGTTAGGTTTAGGGTTAGGTTTAGGTTAAGGTTAAGGGTTAGGATTAGGGTTATGGTAATGTTTAGGGTTAGGGTTAGGGTAAGGGTTAGGGTTAGGGTTAATGTTAGGTTTAGGGTTAGTGTTAGGGTAGGGGTAAGGGTTAGGGTTAGGGTTAGGGTTAGGTTTAGGGAAAGGGTAAGGGTTAGGGTTAGGGCTAGGGTAAGGATTAGGGTTAGGTTTAGTGTTAGGGTAAGGGTTAGGGCTAGGGTTAGGGTTAGGGTTAGGGTCAGGTTTAGGGTTAGGATAATGGTAAGTGTTAGGGTTAGTTTTAGTGTTAGGTTTAGGGTTAAGGTTAGAGTTAGGGTTAGGGTAAGGGTAAGGGTTAGGGTTAGGGTTAGGGTTAGGTGTTGGGATTAGTGTTAGGGTTAGGGTTATGGTAAGGTTAAGGTTTAGTGTTAGGTTTAGGGTTAGGGGTTAGGGTAGGGTTAGGGTTCTGTTAGGGGTTAGGATTCGGGTTAGGGTTAGGGTAAGAGTAAGGGTTAGGGTTAGAGTTAGGGTTAGGGTTAGCATTAAGGTTAGGTTTAGTGTTAGGTTAAGGGGAAGGGTTAGGGTTAGGTTTAGCTTTAGGGTTAGGGTTACGGGAAGGGTAAGGGTTAGTGTTAGGGTAGGGCTACTTTTAGGGTTAGGGTTTGCGTAAGGGTAAGGGTTAAGGTTAGGGTTAGTGTTAAGGTTAGGATTAGGGTTAGGGTTAGGGTTAGGTTTAGGGTTAGGGTTAGGGAAAGGATAAGGGTTAGGGTAAGGGCTTGGGTTCGGGTTAGGGTTAGGGTCAGGATTAGGGTTAGGGTGAGGGTTAGGGTAAGGGATAGGGTTAGGTTTAGGATTACGTTTAGCATTAAGTTTAGGATCAGATTAAGGGTAAGGGTAAGGGTTACTGTTAGGGTTAGGGTTAGGGTTAGGTTAAGGATTAGGGTTAGGGTTATGGTTAGCATTAAGGTTAGGGTTAGAGTTAGCATTGAGGTTAGGGTTAGGATTAGGGTAAGGGTAAGGGTTAGGTTTAGGGTTAGTGATACGTTTAGGGGTTAGGGTTAGTGTTAGGGTTAGGGTTAGGTTTAGGGATAAGTCAGGGTAAGGGTAAGGGTTAGGGTTAGGGTTAGGTTTAGGGTTAAGTTTAGGGTTAGTGTAAGGGTAAGCAGAAGGGTAAGGGTTAGGGTTAGGGTTAGGGTTAGGGTTTAGGGTTAGGGTTAGGGTTAGGTTTAGGGTAAGGGTTAGGGTTAGTGTTAGGGTAAGGGTAAGGTTTAGGGTTAGGGTTAGGTCTAGTGTGAGTGTAAGGGTTAGGTTTGTGTTAGTGTTAGGTTTAGGGTTTGGCTTAGTGTAAGGGTAAGTGTTAAGGTTAGGGTTATGGTTAGGGTAAGGGTTAGGGTAAGGGTAAGGGTTAGGATTAGGGTTCGCGTTAGGTTTAGAATTAGGTTTAGGGTTAGGTTTAGGGTTAGGTTTAGGGTAAGGTTAAGGGTTAGGGTTAGGGTTAAGTTTAGTGTTAGGGTTAGGGTAAGTTAGGTTAAGGTTAAGGGTTAGGGGTAGGGTTAGTGTTTTGGTTAGGGAAAATGTAAAGGTTAGGGTTAGGGGTAGAGTTAAGGTAAAGATTAGGGTTAGGGTTAGTGTTAGGGTAAGGTTTAGGGTTTGGGTTAGCATTAAGGTTAGGGTTAGGGTTAGGGTAATGGTAAGGTTTAGGGTTAGCCTTAGAGTTA
>JANJXV010002127.1:0-46683 GCA_024803745.1 Megascapheus bottae
AAATCATCATCATCATCAATAAAAATAATAAATAGCATAAGCTGGGGACAAGGCAGAAAAGTTCATGAAATGTTAATTTCTAATTAATCAGCAAAAAGAAAAAATTCAGAAGTGGAGATGTGCCTCAAGTGGTAGAGCATGAAATAGTTGAAATAGCCAAGTGAGAGCTCAGGGTCCTGAGTTCATGTCCCAGTGGTGCTTCTCTTAATCAAATATGAATGCACACATACTGAAAATGTACATGGTATACACTGCCAAATACACAGCTCACTCCCTCCAGCAGCTCCTAAAACCTGTTATTAGGTTGCAGGTTTGAAGTTTAGCAACTCCACATCTCTTAGGCACCTTATTTCAACGAGGATTGAACAGAGGGACCAGGAAAAGACTTAATTAACTAGGGCAGTATTTCTCGAGATATTTGTTGTTGACATTGCAAAAGGGACAACATATTATATTTGATTTCCCATTTTCAAAGCAGAAGGAAAGGCAATCCACAACATAGGAAACATTTCACTTTCCTTCCTATTTTAATCAATCTTCAAAGAAAGACTGGGGTGGGAACACTTAAATCATAACTCTGCGGTTATTGAAAACCCCAAGAATGATGAACTTCATGCATATGATGTTGAAATAACACACAATGAATTGTAGGCACTCTGAACGGCAGTGAAATTTACAACTCCTTTCCTCTGTTCCAAAATAAAAAAAGAATTTCTATCTTCCCAGCAAGTGGTCTCCAAAATAAATGCTGTTCTCACACCCATGAGCAAAGAAATAACTTGGGGCAAGAAAGCACAGTGTGTTTTCATTTACAAATTATATACATCACATCACTTTACTAACATGCTGCCAAATATAAAAATTGAAATATAAACTGTATGAGATATAAAATGCAGTATTTTTCCCCACATTGCCTGACATACTGTTCCACATAACTCAAATACTGACTATGATGATGTCTCGTGCATAACTATAAATATCTACCTCCCTAAATATCCCTTCCACACAGCTCAAAACAAAAAACTTGAAGACAACTCTTGTTGCTGGCATGCCTCTTTTAGAGAGCCTAAAAGGACAGAAATAAGTTGAGACCATAAATGATGCTCTCAATTTGGGTAGGTACGATACTAACTGAGTGCTTTCCAGGTGTGAGGCATTGTAATGTCTTGTGTTTAATTTTCCCCAAAACTCCATGTGGTAGATCATCTTCCCAGTTAACAGCTAAAGAAACTGAGGACTAATGTACCTTAGAATTGGCTAGTTAGAAAACAGTAGCAAACTGTGTAAGAATCCTTTCTTGACTGAATTTATTCTGGGTCCATGGCCCGCCAGAGAGAAGCTTTGGATTCCCAAGGGGATCCTTAGCAACATGGGAAGGAGGGGGAAATTTGGGTTGTCTGGAGGCACAGGGAGATGTCAGGGTTCCTCTCATCTTTTGGTAGAAGCGAGGGATGCTAATATTCTGACGTGGACAGGACAGTCCAAGAACATACCCACAGTGCTGTGGAGGGAGAATCAAGAGGTATCAGAGATGAATGACGAACCAGATATGTTCATCACAGTGCAATTTGTAATAGCTGAGTAGTCCAAGACTCAATAAATTACAGTGTATCTATTTATCAGAGCTCTGTGGCTACTAGCATGACGTTTTTTCAAAAGAATAACCATATGAAAAAAATTCACACTTCCTATTTACATGTGCAAAAGCAATATTCGCCAAAACATTCATATTCACAAGTCCTAAAAGTAATCTGGTTAGCAGGGTTGTTGTGTTAGAAAAGTATTTATATGTTTATGTATGCACATGGGAAATACTTTGAAAGACATCAGCCAAAATATTAATTACTATTTGTTGCTGAAGTATAGTAGAGAGTCCATATAAAATATTTTATGACAGAATCATTATAAATAGCCACACATACCACTGTAAGAAGGAAACACTCATAAGTAATATAATCTATTATCTCAAAGTCCTTATGAATTCCGTAAGCCAAAGATTTGATACCCATCCTTTCAGAATGTGTCACTGGCAGCATTTTATTTCATTTTATTTTCTGACATCAAGTTCTTTAATAATAGAAAAGAAAAGCACCAGGTGTTTCTCACCAGGTGCCTTTGCAATGGCAGCAGAGTTCACTGGTATATTTTTTTCAGAGCCAAAATAGCACCTACTATTCACATGCCCTATCTTTAAAGCCTTCATTGTTTCACTATGATTCAAAAGTGAAGTTACTCACTCCCGCCCACACAGCAAGAACAATACAATCACGACACTGAACTGAATAAATGCTTGAAACTTCATAAATACTAAGTATCTCATCTCAGAATGTCTTATGAGTAGAAATCATTATGATGCTGTCTGCCATATAATTTATCTTTATCTTTATCATCATCATCATCATCATCATCATCATCATCATCATCGTTTGGGTTTTTGTTCTGGTACTGGTGATGGAACTCCATCACCTGAGCCACACCACCAGTCCAACATTTTGCTGGTTAATTGGAAATGAAGAATTTTCTGTTTGGACTCGCTTCAAACTGATCCTCCAGGTCTCAGCATAGTGAGCAGGTAGCATTTCATATGTCAGCCACTGGTGTCTTGCTCAGAAGTCTTACTTTATTAGAACACAGTCTAACAAATTACCCTTTATTTTACTGACCAGTACCTCATTGTGACCTGGAAAAAAAATACAACTAACATGGCAGCAAACCTTCAAAAATACCATGAGATTTATATCGGCCAAAAAAACTGCTAAGAAAAAGTTTATTCCCCAATACAGATGAAAAATTTGACCTACAGTAGCAAGAAAAACAACAAAAAAGAAAGAGCTGGACAAACACAAAATGGAGAAAGAAGATAAGAATTGTGATTTCTTTCAAAATTGTAATCATTAAATAAAATAAAATTTGCTTATTTTCATCTTCAAGGAATCCAAATGGTTTACATTATATCTAGCATACAGACTATTACTAAATAATAACAGTTAACAATATCACAAAGTATAAAGGTTTTCAGAAACATAAAAGTGTTAGAAGGTATTTCAGATACTTCTTTGATTCGAATTAGAGAAGATATGTCTAATTATGACATGATATCAAAAGGAATGCTGTATAAACTAAGTAAGCAAAGATATTTGCCAGTAATATTAAAAGTAATTCCTGAATGTTTCTCAAGTATGTGAAATACTGAGAAAATCAATGCCTAGCATGACAGTGCCACTTGTCAAAACAGTCTGTTAATTATCTTTATCATGCTCTTGGCAAAATAGGATACTGTTGGATAAATAACATCTTCACATAATTTAAATCCATGCTATGTTTTATTAATTTAGATCCTCCGTTTACCCCAAGAGGGGGTGGAGATGATTGGCTACATCTTCTGTTGCAAATATACACAAAGCCTTATTTGCAATGGAACAAAAACACAAATTTAGAATTGGATTGACGAATGTCCAAAACCCAACTCTACTACTTCAGTGCCTGTCTTTGCACAAATTATATCATACTACTGACCTACCGTGTCTCTATACATTAAAAATAAACAGTGCCAATAATCAGATCCCTCATAGGGTCCAGTAAGAAAAACAATGAGATGTTATTTGTGAAGTTCTGGCAACACAGTAGGGATTTGATTGCTGTGAATTTTTTTTATCTCCTTCCCATTTTTACCTTTCTGTCCTTGCTTTCATACCTAGATCTTCACAAGGCAAGTTGATCTGGAGGGAAAACAGAAAGAAGGAAGAAATAAAGGGGGGGAGAAGGGAAGGAGGAATAGAGGGAAGGAATGGAGGGAGGGAGAGAAGAAGACAAAGAGGAATTCACCTTACCAGAGGCTTACACCTGTAATCCTAGCTACTCAGGAGATTGAGATCTGAAGATGGAGGTTGGAAGCTAGCATGGGACAGGAAAGTCTGTGAGACTCTTTAACCACCAAAATTCAGACGTGGAGCTGTGGCTCAAGGGGTAGAACTACAAGGAACAGAGCTAGGTCCCTAAGTTTAAATCCTAGTGCCAGCACCAAAACAAAGAAACTCACCTTAAATTCAAAGAATGTTCTAGGGAAAAGGAACTGTAAACAGCAACAGGCTCAAATCCCCTGATTATACAGATTGTGAAACAGACCACATCAGGATCATGCTATAGAAACATGCATGCGCAGGGACCATTTCCTCTTATCCTCCAGAAATGACTAAAACTAGAGGCCATTGGGGAAAAAAAAAAACCTTCAACTTCCAGGGCTCAAAGGGCTGATTGTTCCATGGCCACAAAGTTCCCTTTTACCCAGTTTATACAAGATGTGGTAGGTGGTAAACTAGAAGTTAAAAAATATAAGCAACATTTCTTTTCTGGACTGTCCTATGTCCTTGTGAGAATTGCTTGTTCATGCAATTCTCAGAGAACACCCCTGGACACAGCACAAGGGCTCCACCTTCAACCTCAGAATGAAGAGGAACTTTTCAAAATGCTATCTGAATCTTTAAAAAGCAGATCAGAAATGCAGTCTCTTCTTACAAAACGTGAACCATATAACATTTCACTTTGCAAGCTTTCATCCCAAGAATTTTATTCTCCACTGGTGAAATCACACAGGTAAAATTTTAAAATAGGGTTTTAAAAAAACTATTGCATTTCCTTTTAAGTTCTTCATCATTCATGCTGCTGTGTCATTTTCTTTATAGTTGCAACAGGAGCTGATGAGCTCTTCCATTCTAATTCTCCTAGAGCTTCACTCCAGTGGACTTAGGGTTTTGCAACAAAGAAAAAGGTTAATCTTTGCTCAGTAGATCTATTCATAAATTATTCTTTATATTCCAATAAATACTTGGCAGTTTGGGGAAGAGAAACTTCAATCATGACAAAAGAAAATAAAATTCAGTGCTATTCAGAGCCATTACTTAGACTTTGAAGATTAGTTTTTACCAATCACATTGGTGAGTGATATAGTTTATATTAAAAACCACATAAAATATTCTCTTAATTCACAGAGTAAAACTCCCAAATATAGGTTAACTCCTAAAGAAGGTGATATCGTGACATCACAGAATGGAAGGCCATCTTTCTTCTATCATCTACTTATAGATGTTGGTATGTGCACCCTGTTTTTTCTTTCTGGCTCTACCACATTCTCAGATGTCTAAGTCTTGATAAAAAGTAGTCACAGATACTCAAAGGAAAGGGACTATCTAGCTAAGGAAAGCTAGAAAAAATTATATCCAGAGCTCTTACCTTTCCTTTATTCTGATTACAAACCTGAACTCAGAAATGTAAGTTTGGTGAGTCCCAAAAATGTTGGAAAGGGTTGATTACCCCCATCGGAGCAAGGATTAAAAGCAAGTCCTATTTTCGTTGTATTTTTTTATTCAGCACCCAAACTTTTCAATGTGTCTTGCTCATTTATAATCTCCTATATTTGAAATTTAAAGAGCAGTTGTTAAAAGCTTAGTTCCATGGTAGGTGTTCTTAAAATATATTCTATCCTCTATAATGATGTGGTGGCTTAGTTATTCTATTATGGCGTGTTTATCATTGAGAAAACAGAGTGTAAAGAAATTAAATAAGCCCAGAGTTGAGTCAGTGGACCAGAAAACCTGAACTCTCAATCCCTCTGCTGTATACCACAACCCTCCCTATAATCCATATGCAAATGAGTACCCAATTCAATTCAACAAATGTTTCAGAGCAATTTATATTTAGCAAGACATTGTACTTTATGAGAATGAAGCATAGAAATATTAGAGGACTTGCCTGAAATCTCAGAACACTTTCGCAAATGTCCATACTAGAACTCAAGTACTAAACATTGGGCCTGAAGAGCAAGCAACAAGACAAGTTGAAAGAGAACAAGCTCTGGAAATGAGACACATTGGTCCTCAGAATCCAGGCCCATCACATCCAATGTATGACATAGGTCTAAAGTGAACCTTACTTATTTTACATCCCCACCAATTAACTAAATTAAATATTAGGTACTGCTCTGCAATTTTATAGAACTTTTTACTTTGTTTAACACATTCTAGTCTTCTTCGCTGCAAATGAAGTAGATACTCCTCTTAAAAACAATGTGAACACAGTAGTGGTTCTTGCCTGTAAAACAAGGTTTTGAAAGGTGAGACGGGAGGATCATGAATTCAAGGGTCACCCTGGAATACATTTTGAAATCCTCTCTAAAAACCACAAAGGAAAGAAAAAGAAAATATGGTTTCAGAAATATAAAAGCCACATATAGTTTTTCAGATAAAATAAAGGACTCTCAACTAAATTGGAATTTCAGAACCAAATTTTCAGTTCAAGGATGTCTTGAATATTGCATGTTTATCTAAAATTAAAATTTTACTGGGCAGTTCATATATGTTTGCTAAATATGGCAACCTAAAAATGGCTGTGCTTGAAATAACTAAGAATTTCTTGGAATATCATTCAAAACAGAACAAAAATTTCTTCCTCCTAGAAATTAAAATATCTTAAGATGTCAATAACAAAAAAAACCCATAAGGAAAAGAAAGGAAGGACTTTGAAACTAATTTCCCTTGGGATACATAGCCACTGTAATTAGCAGAAGCATTTGGAAATGACCCATATATTGCTTAGAAATTTTGATCAATAATACTTCTAATCTTTTGCCCATTCTCCTCAAGATTTAATTTTTGGAATCCTATTTATTCAAAAGATGTTAGACATTGTCATTTTATTGGTTTATTTTCACCTGTGAACTTTGACCCATAATGGAGACTTTTGTTTTGTATGGTCTGCTCTCCTCCCTTGGCCTACAAAGGAGACCCTTTGGACTGGACATGGAGATCAGAACAGATGCTCCAGTGCACAATATCCAGACTCGGAGCACAGATTTATTTCCTCCAAGTCAGTTTTGCTCAGTGAAGTTTCCCCAGACTCTCAACCACTGCCAAGGTTAATGTAGGCCCTGACTCTGCCTGCTGATTCATATTAATTAAGACAATCAATGATCTTGTTTCATACAGTGTCTGTTTTTAATATAACCTATTTGATGAGGCTGTATTAATTTAGGAGAAATATGCACTGGCATTCTGGCATGCACTTTTCCTAATTATCTCACAGCTCTCATTCCGCAGTGAAATTAGACTGTGGTTATCACGGTTAATGGAAGCCCATAGCTCTTAGCTAAGTGATCTCCTCCAGTGGAAAATCATCGTTTCTTGCTCCTGGCTACATAAACATGATTGTGCTATCTAAGCAATCCCCTGTGGCTGTGGATGTGAATGTTTTAACAAAATATTCTGCTTTAGAGCTACAGGGTGGCACCTCATTTCTATAAGTAGGAGGATAACAAGATTGGAATGGGAGGACTGTGAAAGGAAAAGTTACCCAATAACAGAAGTGAGACAAGGAGAAGCAGTTTTCAAGGGTGTGCAGGAAATAGGAAGCCTGACCTGGTAGTTATGTGTTCAGGTTCAAAAGAAATCCTTTATATGTTCCCTTATGCTTCTCTTGAGTTCTACATCACCTATCTCGCACTGCCCATTTTTCTTTTAAGAACTCAGTAGAATCTTGGTCCAAATGAGGACTTATTCTTCTGTGTGCCTGTCCACTCTTTTCAATCATTCACTTACTAAGTGCCTACATCCCTCACTAGAAAGAAACCAGTCACTTCCTGCATGAAACATGAATCCATGAGGCAGGCAGCTCCACAAGTTAATTTAAGTCAATCATTACAAATTGTAAATACACTAAGAATTTTTAATGGATTGATTTGATACAAAATGATCTGGCAAAACAATTTTTGAAAGAGGGACAACATCTGGGCTGAAACTGTTGTGATTACAAACATTCAGTTATCGGGAGAACCAAGAAAAGAAAATGAGCCCGTGAAGGAATAGTACTCATGAAATCCTGAAGCAGGACCCTTTCTTATTCTAGAAACCAAGCCAAGGCTAGAGTATGAGGAGTCATGCAGAGAATACAAGAGAGACTGATTATAAGCTTCCACCAAAGGGGCCTTTTGCCTTCCCATGTTCCTTCTACCAGTGGACCCTGAAAAGGGGTTGACAGCACATCATTCCCCTGGCCTACTGGGCAAATATGTAACTTAAAAGGAAGTAATGACACAGTGCTCATCTTGTATTACTGACTATGCCAGTGAGGATGCCTGGATCAAATAGAAATATTAGAAAGTTGAGCCAACTGTAGTTGCATTTATTTAAATGGACTATGAATTCCAGTTTTATCTGTGAAAACAGGAAGCCAGTCCATTTCTGAAAGACTTGTTATTTACAGTAGGCAGTGTTTGGTAAGCTATTTTCACCAACAAGACACTGCTTATATATTTCCACTTCTTTAAGGCTTACATTCAGAGTAGATTTATTTGTTTTCATTCTAAAGATAAAAGACTCAGGAACAGATATAGCAATGAACTAAAATTGGGAGTATTAGTGTTTGAACCCAAGGCAATCAAGTCCAGAATACATATCCTTAATCATGATTACTAGCAGCCAAAATTCATCTTGGGAAGCTAATCAAACCATTAAGGTGCATCAGTATTTAATGCACTTAGATGGCAGCAAGATATTTGACATGTCAAAGAGTATACTTGCCCTGAATGTGCATTAGGTAGAAGATATGAAATATATCTTTAATGAATTTCCATATCTCTGCTTTCTTAGTTATAAGAAAAGATTATCTAGTCACACTTCAAATGGTTCCACTGTTGCTATAGAAACTGCTTTCCTTTAAGTTTTTGAGGTGACTGTCAGCTTGTAAAACACTCAGTGCTAGCAGCAACACAGCACTAATGGATGCCTTTAGGAAATTCTAATTTCCCCCAATGTTCTCCATCCTCTAACTTTTTTTCCCCAAATCAACTTACATACGGAACCTAATGAGAATCAGTGTACTTGCTAGGCAAACATAGTTGTAAATCAAACTGTGGGTCTCAGGCCAGGGCATAACCCTGGGAAGACCTCCCAAGATCCTTCTGTAAATGACCTATTTCCCCTGAAGTTTCTGGGTCTCTGACAAAGGCAATGAAGGAGAAAGAAATAGGAGAAAGAAGAGGAGAAGGAGGAAGGGAGGGAGGAAGAAGAAAAGGAAAAGGAGAGGCTTCAGCGTGGAGGAGGAGGAGGAGGAAGAGGAAATGAAGAAAAAGAAGAAGAAGAAATTTACCCACCTTTATTCAGCAGTGTTAAGAGCCTATTCGCTACCTTCTCTTTCTTCTGTCTTCAATCCTCCACTTCCAGCACACAGGGGGACTTTACCTCTCTCCTCACATTTCTATTCCAGATCCAGAACACTATTTCTTCCGCCCCTTTTTGCTTTTCCTGCCACCTCATTTTTAATATAAGCATTGATGATTTTAATTCCTAGTGTATCCTACACATGCCCAATCTCTTACTTTTCTATTCTTATTATTGTTTCTGATTTTTATTTACCATACTTAAATGTATAGTTTGTCTTTGAAGTATTGTTATTGTAACCATGGTCTTCTCTCTTCTGAGTGGTAGTGAGGAAATGGAGATTTGTGTGTGGCATATAAACAACGGGCTTGATTTTGTAAGGGTAGTATTTTGTGTTCTCATATAAGATCTGAGATTAGAGAAGACATAGAAAGGGAAAGGGGAGTTAAGAAAGAGGTTGATACATAAAGTGGCAACTCCTTTTTTGTACACCTACTTAAAGATAGTTTTTAAAAAAAAACACAAAAATTAACTAGATCTAAAATACTTGGGCATAAGAAATTATACAGGTCTCTAGGCATTCACATATAGTGAAACCAAAGGAGGAGACAGGAGAAGAACAGAAAGGCACACTGCCTATGTGCATCTGATCATCCAAAATACTATATATCCACATGAACTCCAGGAAATGAAAGTGAGGGGTTTTTTTTCTTTTTAGTTTCTCTTGTCTTTCCATTTTGTTCTGTCTGTTTATCTGTCTGTGGGAGTTTAAAGGGAGGCACAGAAATGGAGAGACAAAGGATAAACAAATGCAGCAGTGGGGCTCACTGGACACTATGCTGAAAATTGTTGAATACAAGTTGTGTACAACTTGTGAGTGGGGGAATGGGAGGGAAAGCCTGAGAGAGAGCAAGGGAAGAGGTGACATTACCCAAAAAAGAAGTGTACTTTTTACCGAACTGTAGCCCGTCTGTACATCCCCTTCACTATAATTTTTAAAATTACAATTACTTTTAAAAGGGAGTTGACATGATATGAACATTCAGAATGTCACAGCAGAACCCATTGCTTTGTACATTAATGTGTATCAATAAGAAAATGCCAAAAGGGTAAGCTCATGATAACTAAATGAAACTATTCTTTCTGGAGAAAGAAGCTAATAGGAGAAAAGTGAACGTAAACATTATATGCAGGAGGAAATAAAAAGGTATTTTCAAACTTATGGTAAGAAATAATACTTTGAAACTTTTTTTCACTGCTAACAGAATTCTGAAAGGCCATGGGGAAATTAAAACATCATCCACATTTTCCTGGGGGGGGAATCTTTTATCCAGACAGAATACTGCAAATGCAAAAATTTTAATTGCATTGTCTTCATATCTAACCGAGGAAGGTGTTCCTTTCTAAATTTTTTTGTCTAAAGCATCCTCTCAGAACATTTTTGAGGAGAAAAAACTGCATATTTGTTTATTTGAAATTGGATAGGAAAGGGGGGAAAACAAGATGAGAGTGGGGGTGGAGGAGGGAAATGGGGACCAAGACATGAGAAAGGGTATCAATGTATGTGAAGTAATGCACCTCCCATCTGGCAAATGTAATGTAACCCTTCTATTAATTACATTAAAAATTATATGCAAAAAAAGATGTCTAGGAGAAATCCTTTGACAACCTGAGTTAATATAATGGAATGCTATTGGAAAGTGAATATATAGATGTAGTTATACACACACATATATATATATATACACACACAGCTGTGACATTGCCATTCATAAGCAAATGATAATTTAGCTTTGTCTTCAAGTGAGATTGAATATAAACTGACTTTCAAGTTCAAAAAGCCATCGTTAATCTTCATACATAAGGACATATAATGTGAAGCCAATTGAAAGGACCTCCAGGATAGTGAAACAAAAGCCATATAATGAATGATTGTTGTCCTTAATGTAGTATGTTGTCTCTCATCTCCTTTGCTGTCCCTTGGTTATCTCACATTGGTATAGTATCTCACTTTGTTATCTGATATATTGAATTTATTTGTATTTGGATATTTGAAATTTAATAGGGAAGGGGGAAAACCAAGACGGGTGGGGGGTGTGGGGGGGGAGGGAAATGGGTACCAAGACATGTGAAAGGGTATCAATGTATGTGAATTAATGCACCTTCTATCTGGCAAATATCGTGTAACCCTTTTACTAATTACAATAAAAAAAAAGGTAAAAAAAAAAACACAGACCTAGCTCCCTTCGTTACCTGTCCCTTGGTTATCTCACATTGGTATAGTATCTCACTTTGTTATCTGATATATTGAATTTATTTGTATTTGGATATTTGAAATTTGATAGGGAAGGGGGGAAAACCAAGATGGGTGGGGGGTGTGGGGGGGAGGGAAATGGGTACCAAGACCTGTGAAAGGGTATCAATGTATGTGAATTAATGCAACTTCTATCTGGCAAATATCATGTAACCCTTTTACCAATTACAATAAAAAATAAAATAAAAAAAACAAGGTGGTAAGTTTGCAGTAAGGAGGGAAAGAAGGAAGTTGAAGTGTACAGTAGAGACAAGAAAGGCTACCACAACCACTTAGGTAAGAGTTCTGACCAGCCATTTCAACTGTCTCCAACTTACTACTCTAGAAGGATCTTCTTCTCGCTAGGGTACGGTGATCAGCGTTTGGAGTTCTTTACTTTCCCCTTCTCTGACCTGTGGCCTTAGGAATTGAATCCATTTCAAGTAGTGCCTATGTACTGATGTGATCCCCAGTGTTCATCTTGAGTACTGCCTGTGCTCTTTTGATATGGACATGTGGGCCATCTAATGCACCACTGCTAATACAGGACCCTTGAACATGTGCCCCACGTCAGCCATCCCAGCCAGTCAGAATCAATGGCAGCACCACCTACTTACTTCTGTTTTCCCCAACAACATTCTAGTCAAAACAACTCTTCCCTGTCACTCCCAAAGGTCTTCCACAGGCACGTTTGTTCCCTAGCATTCATTCCCCACACTGCCAGACACAGGCATTTCCTTTTCTTTTGAAGAACAGCAACTTGCCACATCACAATTCTGAGGAAACATTTACTATGGTTTACCTCTGCTCCTAGAACCAACTCTTACTGTAGTCAAAAGTCCCTGCATCATCTGTTCCCTCCCAATGACCACTTTTCCTCCTCCTCCTCCTCTATTCAAAATATACCAGTGCCTTGAGCATGGGAAGTCCCATTGGAACGGAGCCCATGAAGTCATTCTCTTTTCACTCTTAGGGAAAGGATTTTAAATAAAATTCAAAGTTTCTCTTGGATGCTATATCATAATCTCTGGTTTGGTTCTTTGTACACTGTCCCTCTTTCTGTCCTTGGAGTCAGTCCTTCAAAAACCCTTGTCATTGCAAATTCCTCTCCTTATCTGGAAATTATGTTCCCATCTCCACACAGGATCCACTGCTTTTCCCTATACAGGACTGACAGTGATCCACAATTAAATATTCCAGGATGCGTTCTGATTTGATTACTCATTCTAGTAAAAGGCCACATGGGGCTTCAACAAAACACTGCACAGTGGGAGAAGGGTTTGGCAATTCAAATCAAGATGATCCTGAAGACTTTGCATATATTTGTTTCCTCCATTAGTCTGCTCTCTGAACATACAATATTTACTGCCTTCATTGGTCTGCTCTCTATACATATATTTACTGCCCCTGTAGTATATCAGGCATCATATACATTTTGAAGGGTGACTATCAGCAAATGTAGGTGAAAAGTACACCTTACTCCTGCAACCACTCATGATACTCATATGTCCAAATACACTTCAAATGAAAACCAGTATCTGCTCTAATGCAAATTGATCTGCAAACCTTCCTTGGTTCATAGTACACATAACATATTACATTTTAATGTAGATCTGTTTCATTATCTCTGTACATGCTCTTTTCCACATTAAATTAGGTCTTATCCTTCTGTATCACAAGAGTAGACTATAGCACAGTATCAGCAACACAAACATTTGCCTCACATTACCAACTCAAAAGACACAAAATGACTGGGAAAAAAAACCTTCAAAATATCTCTGTTTTTTCCATTTACCTTCATCCAAATTCCCCTCCATCCCCCCATTTCCTCATGACCGCTTTCAATTGTTAAAAGGAGCACATCATGGAGAGAGGAGGATGGATTTTTCTTCTACTCTATAAATACATACTTCGTAGACATATGTATACAAATATACATATTGCATAAGCAAATTTAATGTATCTTAAAATATAATTTATAAGAGGACAACACTTTTCCAAATGCAACTCAGCAATATGAATTTTTAAAATAGGGTTGTTTCACAGTCATTGGGTGACTGAAAGGTGACTTTCACCCGCAACTACATTAGTTAGTCAGCAATTCAATTTTGTCAGATCTGTAAGAGGGGGTAATAGCTGCAAATTGTCCTGACAGATGCTACCAGCTGCTTCTGTAAAGCAACAGTTATACAACTTGCTCTCTCTCAGTTTGAAGCAGAAAGAAAAAAATTTTCTTTAACAGTTATTTTCCATTTTCAAGTTTGGAATTAAAAGTCTGAAACTGCCTCTGTGCACAGTACACAAAAGCCAGTTCACAAAAGCTACTCTGATACATAATTTTAACTGCTGACTCATTTTTTCACAATTTGACCACATTTTAATGTTTCCATGAAATTTTACACTACATCTGAAATAATACCGCATTTTTTTTCAAGAACTGTTCAGATCCTTCACTTCATGAAGCCTAAAAACCATGGTGAGTGGTGTGTTCAGTGTATAATGCAGGGAGTACTTGCCACAGGTCCAAGCAGGAGAAACTGAAGTTCCAGGAAATCAGAATGTGACTACTACAAAATAAGTGTCTTGATTCCTGTTCCTTCATTCAACAACAGTAACATTCCACTCCACATGAGAAAACCATTCATATCAGGAAATCATTCTACCTTTAATTCGTGCTATTTATTCAAACTCAACAACACCACCTGTGATTTTCATGGTCTCCAGAGTGTCATGCATATGCTCTGTTCTTATAACTCAGTCTTACTCCCAAGGCATGGCGCACTGACTATCTTCTCCTGGGAGGACTTCCTCGAAATTCTTCAGCAGCCCATTCTCCAGCTCAGAATCATTTTTAATATATTTTTATTGTACTTAATAGAAGGGTTACATTATATTCACCAGATAGAAGATGCTTTACTTCATAAACATTGATACCCTTTCTCATGTCTTGGTCCCCATTTCCCTCCCCCGACCCTCATCTTGTTTTCCCCCCTTCCCTATCCAATTTCAAATAACCAAATAAACATATATACAATATATCAGATAACAAGGTAAAATACTGTAACAATTCGAGGTAACCAAGGGACAGCAAAAGAGATGAGAGATAACATAGTACATTAAGGACAACAATCACTCATTATATGGCTGTTGTTTCTATATCCTGGAGGACCTTTCATTTAGCATCATACTATATGGCCTTATGTATCTAGGTTTTGTTCTATTGGAAATCTCTGCTAGGAGAGCCTAAGGTTTCTACTGATTATGACAAATGAGGGAAACCATTGAGCCTATGTTCCTTCGAGTCTGGCTTACTTCACTTAAAATGATTTTATTCTAAGTCTTTCCATCTCCTTACAAATGGGGCGATGTCGTTCTTTCTGACAGCAGCATAGAATTCCATTGTGTATAAATACCACATCTTGTTGATCCACTCATTAACTGCGGGGCATCTGGGTTGGTTCCATATCTTTGCTATGGTAAATAGTGCTGCAATGAACGTCATTGTGATAGTGGATGTGGTATGTCCTTGTTTCTGGACAACAGGGTAAATGCCAACTAGTGGAATTGCTGGGTCATAGGGGAGCTCTAGGTTAAGTCTTTTGAGGAACCACCTGTCAGGAAGGCTCTTTTCCTTTGTTTTGCAGAAACTGTTCTGTATTCAAACAGAACCCTACCTGTATTAATCACTTCTGGAAAGGATTGTACTGCACCACCTAGCAAAAACCCTGAGAAACTTCAGCTTCCTGAACAACTAGCTGCAAAAAACTATGAAACGTAAGTAATACATTCCTTCAGCATTTGAAATGCTCATCAACTCCAGCCTTCACTCACTCTATTCATGAACAATATTCTTATGCCATCTGGTCCCTTACCTCTTGGAAAGTTAATAACCTTTGCTTCCTCTCTTACCACTTGGACACTTGGTGATTTCTTTCACATATCTTACATGCTAGCTTAAGCTCCCAGACTTAACAACAAAGAGGTTTTATTATAACAGTTCTAAACACGCATATATTTTGACCATATTTATTCTTTTTTTAATCTCTGCTCCTCTTGTTCATTTCTGGTTGCGTATCAAGCTCATGATTAAAAATGAAATTAATGTCCCCTAAGATATATTCCTCTTTGTTATGGCTGGTATCTAAAATGTTGCCCCAAAGCTATATGCTAAAGATTCGATTGCCTGCTGATATGCTTTTTACAAAGTGGTGGGATCATGAAAACTTTGTTCTCACCAAAGGATCAACCTACTCATGTGTCCATAATTTGATGAGCTATTGGGAAGGGATAAAAACTTTCCAATTTGAGCTGGGACTTAAGGTTGTTAAATGCATCCCTGAAATGTGTCCTTGTAAATGATGTTTGTTCTGCTCTCTTCTCTCTCCTATTTCTCTTCTATCTCTGCTCTCCAGTCTTCAATTCTCTTTCTTCTTCTTCCACTTCTCTCCTTTTTCTCTTCTCTCTCTCTCTCTCCTGCCTACTTAACGTGAATAAATGGCTTCCTCCTCCACATATTCCTGCTACCATGATGTTCTGCTTCTCCCCAAAGCAGACTGAAACTATATCCCAAAACAAATGTTGCCACCGTTAAGCTGATTTTCTTAGGTATTTTGCCATGGAGCTAGAAGGCTAGCACATTCATTTACTAGCTATTTTTTCATATATTTTTATTGTGATTAATAGAAGGGTTACATTATATTCACCAGATAGAAGATGCAATACTTCACAAACATTGATACCCTCTCTCATGTCTTGGTCCCCATTTCCCTCTCCCCACCCCTGCCCCTCATCTTGTTTTCCCTGCTTCCTTATCTATCCGATTTCAAATAACTAAATAAGCATATATACACTATATCCGATAACAAGGTGAAATACTGTAACAATATAAGATAGCAGAGGGACAGCAAAAGAGATGAGAGATAACATAGTACATTAAAGACAACAATCACTCATTATATGGCTTGTGTTTCTATATCCTGGAGGTCCTTTCATGTAGTGTCATACTATGTGACCTTGTGTATCTAGGTTTTGCTCTATTGGAAATCTCTGCTAGGAGAGCCCAAGGTATCTACTGATTATGACAAATGAGGGAAACCATTGAGCCTATGTTCCTTTGAGTCTGGCTTACTTCACTTAATATGATTTTTCTAAGTCTTTCCATATCCTTACAGATGGGGCAATGTCAGTCTTTCTGACAGCAGCCTAGAATTCCATTGTGTATAAATTCCACATCTTGTGGATCCACTCATCAACTGAGGGGCATCTGGGTTGCTTCCATATCTTTGCTATAGTAAATAGTGCTATCTAGATATTTTCTTTACCACTGTTTGCAATACTTCATTGATATTATCTCAGAGGCACACTCTGACTCAACTTTCAGATCTTAATGATTCTTTTATTTCTTTACACAAATAAAATTTTCCATTGTCATTCAACTCTTCTACTCAGTAATCTTCAGTAGCTCTCTATTTCATCCAATAATAGGCCAAAATTTCTCCTGAACCAGGAAACAGAAACTTAAGTCTCTGAGCTAGCTAATTAAACTTCTAAATTTCAAAATCACCATCTATGCATATGTGTGGACATTTATATAGTAATATTCAAATGGTAAAAGATTCTTTATAATCTTTTCTATTCACCTAATGAATTATTCCCATCATCATATACTCTTCTACTCCTTGGTTATGATTCCCACTGTGATATCATTAACAATTCGTTATGGATCCCATTTCTTCTAAGTTTCTCTTCTTTCTACTTAGGATGGTTTTCTCACACCAGTAACCTTATGTTTGACCTAATTTTGATACGATTTTCTGACCCTGTTCGAGAGCTCAGACATCAAAGAGATATTCACCATCTTTCTAGAAACTGGCTTTGGTTTAACCCTAAAATGAGTAAATAGGTGTTCTTCATGAACTGCACTCAAAGCTTACTTGCTACTTAAAGCAAGACCTCAAAAAACATCACAACTCATAAAATCAATAATATCACAGAGTTCTTTTGTAAAGAACTTCAAGCATTTACATATATGCAATGAAACTGATGTGCAGTCAAAATGACAGAAACAGATGGTTCTGCCATCACTTTATATGACACTTGTTTCTCCAGGCAGGTGAACAGAAGGAACCAGTGGTAGAAGGTGAAAAGGGTCTTGCAATTTAGAACCCACTGAAGTATAAAATGCCACCAAACTTGTCTCAAATTAAAACACATTTTAGTTTCTTCATTTGAAATCCTATACTGGGTAAGATTAAAAATCTCATAACTACCCAGATTTAAACTCTGAGCTTCTGATCATCCGAGGCCTGAAAATACTGGTTTGTGATGAACGGGTCTTAGGGAAACAGAAGGGGCATTTCCAATTCAAGATAAAACTATATCCATTGAGAATCTATATAACTGTCCAAACAAGAGTTTTCAAGATAAAATATCCAATTTATTTTAAAGTAAGATGTTTTAAATGTTCATATTCACCAAGTTTCACCAACTTACATATTCCTTTATTTAACAGTGATTTATTGATAAGAAATAATACAGTATAATGAACAGAGCACAATATCTGGTATTGTATACCTTGGGTTTCCTTTCCTACCTCCCCTACTTGTTGATTCTGTAGAACTATAGTCCTGGAATAGAAGCCTGGCTTTATAAGATTCACTTTTCTCTACTGTCATGAAGCAGAATGTAGCATGTAAGTCCAGACAGTATTTGGCATTTTCTGAACAACTAAGTATAAACTCACCTCCTTCACTCACGTTCCTTCTCCTGCCATGCCCTATTATGCACATGTTGAGCACAGTTCAACTCCAAAGTTCAGAGTGTGAAAAAGTTCAAACTTTATACTTAATGCTATGAATATTATCTCTCAGCCCAGAAAGCAGAATCACAATTCTGCCATTCTTTGGTGTCACTACTTTTCATCATTCACACTGCAGCTTAAATTTTGCACCCAAGAAAAGTCAAAACTTCCTGCCTACTAGCACATGGTGAATATTCATCCTTAGCGTCCATTCTTTCTTTCACAGTGTGTATCAATACTCCACTACCTAAATATAAGTCTGTGTGTGTCTGTGTGTGTCTGTGTGTGTGTGTGTGTGTGTGTGTGTGTGTGTGTGTGTGTCTAAGAGGCCTGGAAACACGTTTTTCTTGGTATATCTATCTGGCAATTCTCCTTGGAGCTTCCTCACTCATTTCTGTGTCCATCTTTATATGGTTCTCTTCCCTCAGGATTCCTATGTCCAACTGTCCTTCTCCCTTCTCTAAAAAGATATCCAGTCCTTAGATTGATGGCTCACAGTCATTGGTAATCATCTCATGCTAACTGCATCTGCTATGACTGTTTCCAATAAGGTTTCAGTCACAAGTACAGGATTAACAGTGGAAAGCACCAAGGAAAGCTTAGCACCCTTTTGGAGTAACCAAGGAAAAATATAAGCCAAAATGAATCTAACCATGATAGCTTTCTTTTGTCTTCTACTTTCAATATTACCCACGTGATTAGTAATAACATAACTCACTAATTTGTAATTTTCTTCTATCTATAGTTGGTTCCAGTTGGAAATGGAAGTGATGGGTTGCGCTCTGGCTTAGTGAATTAACCCTATTTTTGATCAACTTTCCATAAAATCTAACTAAAAGTGCCTATATTATAGCAAATTTGATAATTAAATGATATTTTAAGAGCCTGGAGAAACTGGTAACACTAAACAGTTATCTACTGGATGGGACCCAAAAAGTGATTAATGTTACCTACCCATCATGCCCAAGTCCTGGAGTGCTAAAGCACTCCAGTTCTTGTATCTGGGTCAGACTTGATCAACGTCCAAAATAAATTAAAAATATAGAAAACATTTTTAACAATATTGTCCATTCAGCCCTTAAGAACAATTGAAGTTTGCACTGCTAATTCTGATGAAATAACAAAAAAGACCATAATGAAAATATACGCGCAGTCTAAAAGATTTGCAATAGAGCAAAATCTTGATACATAAGGACATATAATGTGAAGCTTATTGAAAGGACCTCCAGGATGGTGAAACAAAAGCCATATAATGAATGATTGTTGTCCTTAATGTACTATGTTGTCTCTCATCTCCTTTGCTGTCCCTTGGTTATCTCATATTGGTATAGTATCTCACTTTGTTATCTGATATATTGAATTTATTTGTATTTGGATATTTGAAATTTGATAGGGAAGGGGGGAAAACCAAGACGGGTGGGGGGTGTGGGGGGGGGAGGGAAACGGGTACCAAGACATGTGAAAGACATTTGTTTCAGAGTTCATTTGTTGGACTTATGCTAGGAAAAATCAACTAATGGCGATGCAGACAATAAAATATGAGGATTTACCTATCAAACAGCTTGAAAAACATTAAGAAACATTTTAGTAAAGTGCTTATACTTATTTTTAATCAGTCAGAATTTCATTTCAATATCAAGGCACCCTTCACAAACTTATGAAATCCCTGATGACTAAAGTACAACAAGATTCTGCAGGAAAAGGTAACACACCTAAGAGACTGTGATGAAGGGGTGGATGAGCCATGGCGTAGAAATCTAAGAGCAGAACAGCATAGATAGTCTATCAACTCCAGCTGGAGAGTGTTGTTTGCTTCTGTTTTCAGGGACAGAGTTCATGAATCATCCCATCAGTTTTTAAAACTTCAATCAGAGAAGTCAACTATTTGATGTGCAATCTTTATTTTCTTCTTTTTTTTCCCACCCAAACCATAATATAGTGCAGAAAGAATATGTGTGTGAGGGATGCAAATAATAATCGCTACACCAAGTCGTCTTGGTGTTGACAGAAAAAAAAAGAAGAATTCCAGCAGCAATGTGTGAATCACGGGGAAACCATTACTGATGTGGCCAGTTCAGGTCACTGTGTTTTCAGATTGGCGGCCCCACAGAGCCTCCACAGTTCAAGTCCCATCTGACACGCACACATGCACTCTGGATCACTCAAAATAAAAACTGCTCTCCCTACACTTGTCTGTCTCCATGAGGTCAGCATTAAATAACTATTATGTCTGGCATAAAGAGCAATGGCTGCTCTTTTTTTCAAATGCCACCAGTTCCCATTTTAAAGTAAATGCCATTTGGTCAAAAATATGTATTCGTCTTGAAATCTGATAGGACTGAGTTGCAAAGCACTTCTGATTTTGTGCTCAGAGTACTTTTGTGGGGAAATTGCCACTACCCACTCAGGCCTCTAGGGCCCCAGAGCTCAGGAATCGCTGAGCTCTGTCATTCTCGCCTACTTCTGCTGATTCCATGAGCCTTAGTGCCACCTCTGTCCATCATCATAGCATGTCTCTAATGTGTCTTAAATTTTTTCAAATGAAAATAGAATGACATACAATGATAATTTTTATAGTAACTGTAAATTTACATTATTTTATTAATAAAAATCAATTGTGCAAGCCTCATGTATTACTGTTATACTGGACCCCAGTAATTATGAATACTGTCAATCTACCTTCTATTAGTAACATTATTCTGGAATTTTAGGGTTATTTTTAACCATTTTAGAACATATTAGTTTTACAAGTTCTCATTTACATACACACATACATACATAAGACAAACCCAAGTAAACCTTGCTTCTGATGTCTCTCTCTGTCTCTCTCTCATCTCAACACAACCCCCTTTCTTAAAACATTTATCAGGAAAACACTGACTAACACACTGAATTCATAACCTAACTTTGGGGATTGAAACTTCTTCCTACAATTACTTAATAAAAACAAATATTGTTAAAACCATTATCAATGCTTTGTTTTCCTGCTAGCATATAAGTACTCTATCAAATTCTGAAGTACTTGTTTTTTGAATACATACCAAGAATATGACTAGCATTTGGCAGAGGAAGTGGATGAATATCTTAGTTTCCAGAATGCCTCTCTCTATACCCCTATGAACATTTCTAATTAGGGTTATGGCAACACTTGATAAATGTTCCAGGTTTCATACCCTGTAATCATCAGATTCTCATATGATTGGATAAAAAGATATTTGCATGATACACATGAAGCTGCCAAAATCTCTGACTGCTTAGTGCAACATCAAAGTAGATGGATGTGGTCCTGGGAAGGTAAAAGACAGAAAATTCCAAAGTACTATGTCCCTCATTATAGCATCAGGTTCCGAGATTTTCCCTCAGTACCCTCAACTTGAGAAAGTTACCAAGGGAATTGCTGATAACAGTATGACTCTTCTTTATAACTGCAGGGAACCTCAGGAGAGCAGTCATTATGTTTTCCAACTGTTTAAAAATAATTTCCTTTCTGTAGCTGAATTTTTAATGTTTACTATCTGTAAAAGATGGTTTTAATGTACACGAAAGATGGAAGGCAAATTATCAGGAACTGCCCCTTCCCCTGGGAATTTCTATTTATAATGCGAAAGACATGAACATGAATGTAACTTCAATAGGAGTACATGAAGACATTAAATTTTAGGTAACAGAAGATCAATAGAAAGGTTATGCCAGACCTGAGGGAGAAAGAATCAAACCTGCTTGTGAGAACCTCAGAAGAGAACAAAGTGTAGACTTTGAAAGAGTGAACCAGAACTCACTGGGAGGATTTCAAAATGGAGGAAATCACTGAGTAGAACTTAGGCCAAGTTCTCAGGAAAGGGGAGATCATAGGCAATGACTGGCGGCCAAAAAGACTGAAGAAAGGAGTGAAAATGAAAATCAAAAAATAGGCCAATTCTACATCTGAAAAAACACTCAACTCAAATACATTATCCTCTACAATGATGCAGTAAAGAAAAAGATCATGTTAGGAAAAGAACTGTAAAATCTTTTTTGTTACCTCCCAAACTGTAAGTGAAAAGTCCAGCCTTCTTCCATTCAAATTGTTTGTCTCAGGTACTTATCACAGCAGTGACCAACTGACTGACACCTTATCTCTTTTTGTTTCTTCTCTGAGTCACTGTACTCTAGCAGTATTGACAACTTCACTGTCTTGAAATAGACCTAAAGCATTTTGAGTCTACCATTTCCTCTGCTGGGAACATTCACACTCAAAGTATTTGATATCCTTGTAACAATTCCAGTCCTGACAACAGCTTGGCCTTTCATCAAATGTGACATTGTTTGCTGAAACCTCCCCTGATTCATCCTTTTAAAAATTCCCTATGCTCTCTTTTTCACCTGTTGCTCTATAACCTAGGTAACTTATTTGATTATGAACATACCTATGTCTATCTATAAATATGTATACCACATTCATCTTTTAATTTTTGTTTTCATGAGGGCAGGAATCTCCTTTTATCTGTGTCTGTTCACTTCTGAATCTCTGAAATAGTTGTTTGGCACCTGGCAGACATTCAATTACTATTTTATAACTTAAGAAACAAATAAATGGGTCAACCTGAATGAGGTTAAAATACCTCATTAAGATCATTAAGATAAAATTAAAAGTGTCAGAATACTCTATGCACATGTATGTACATGAAAAATGTGGCTTTCTGTGATTGGTTTGGGATGGCAGGGAAGGGTTTGGGATGGCAAGGAGGGAGAATAACAAAAAGGACGAGTATGCTTATGTGGACATGTCAATGTTAATGATGTCTGCAAAAAGGGACACTTTCCAGAAGAAAGTGAAGAGTAGCTGATTTGATAATTTTTTTTTGCTAAAAAGTGTGAATAAGACAGAAAACTGGATTAACAGCGCAGGAATCCTCTACAGTTGTAATCCCCCCCCTTACATGAAGGAGTCTTGTCTCCCCAGGGAGCCAGGTGGCAGGAAGCCCTTCCCACTGTGAAGACTAGTTTGCAGAATTCCATGATTTGGGGGCTTGGGAAAAAGTGAAAATATGCAGTGTTTATGCAAAAATAAAGTCTATTCAATGACTTCAAGCCAGTGTTTCCACATGAAAACACCAAGACTGAAAGAAAAATTATGAAATCTAAAGATTAAATATAAAAGTCACTTCGATAAGATTAATGCATACTATGTATAATAAGATTCTTAGCTTCCGTCCTTGCAAATTATCAGTTGCCAAAGTTAAGGTAAGTAAAGTTATTTTCTACAAGGACTGTTCCATTTTCCTTTGTTATATAGACATTCATTCTTCTCCAACTGAAAAGAATTGCACATTGTAAGTGTAGATTCATAGTTCTCTATCCCCAAAAGAGAATCAAAGTAGCTCAATGTTTCTCAGTTAGCTAAGAGACTACTATGACATGTTTCCAACAGAGCATCTCTCTGGAAAACAATACTTGTGAATTATAAATTACAGAAACAAGCAACCCCTGGTTAAGGAAAAATCAAATGGAGTAATTCAGACTCTCCCAGAGTGACAAGTGAATAGCTTGCCTTGTTGTGTAAAAGAACAAGTTTCCTGTCTCCTGGCTGTCCTCTGTCCACTAAAGAGTCAACAACATTTTATTGTTTCTCAGTACTCCATTTGGTGCATCTCAACTTGCTTTTTATATTGCCTTAGTTTATGAAAATAAATGTTGTACTTTCCTGGTGGGACCAAAAATAAATGATGGCTCATACTGTACGTGGGTTCTTGCTCATGACAATCCAGACTGCTAACAGATTGTTAATATGTTAACAGTTCTATTATAAGATGCTCAAAAATGTAATTTTAAGGCCATTTGTGGAGCTGGATTCTGCATGCCAGGGGTCATCAGGACTGACATAGCTGAGAAGCTGTATGACCTCTCCACTCAGGTGTCTGCAAAGGTGTGAAGGGTGAGATAACCCAGCAGTTTAGGGTAGCAGTTTTCAAGCTGTTCTGTTTACCCAGGGGTAGCCATTTTGAGCAGAATATTAACTAAAATAATACAGTAAGTATGATCGAGTTCCTTTTGGTACAGAGCTACTTAAAATTAAACTAAGGGTATTTCACATCCAGAATTTTCTGGCAATGACAAGGGTGAAGAAAAATTACCAAAGGCTGAACTCAAAGAAATTAGTATGTATTTTGCAGTTCCTATTCTCAAAGATATTGGCAGAAACATTTTATCATATGTGATCCAAAATATTTAGCTTTGGTGTTATTCACATGTTTTATTTATTATTTATATATGTTACTTACAAATTACAAGGTGTTCCTACACAGATTCTTGATACTGATATTATAAAGGGGAAGTCTAGCATTAGGTAGGAACCTCTGTGATATCACAAAGAAGAATATACAGAAACATACTTAGTCAGATAAACAGATAGGAGTACACTCCACACATTCATCTCGGTAAATTTTCACTGAATGAGTGGCAACATTTTGAAAGAAAATATTTAGTAGAACGTGGTTACCTACTGTCACAATTGCTACCCTCAAACACTAGATAGTAACAGCGAAGTCCAGCTACTGATTTAGACTGACTCAGACAAATTTCATACAAGTCAATTTTCCTCAACACTTCAGTGCCATACACCACAGCAAATGTTTATACTCACAAAATTTCCATAAGTCAATGTGTACTCTTACCTTACGCTGTGTCGTTCAGTATTTTTTTTACAAACTAAAGTATTATAGAGAGTATTTTCGCATTGTTATTATGTGTTTTACTTTAGTATTTGTGTATATTTATCATTTATACAACTGAAATTGTAGGGGAGTGTTTTGGTTTTTCAGGTGTCCACACCCCACCTGCTCATTCTCTCCCTCATATTACTAGGCAGAGGTGATATTTCAAGTAAACATGCAGAGCTTCTGTTTGCCAAGGATATTTAAATATTTTCATGATGATAACTTTATTTGGAAGCCAATTCTTTAAAAAGCCTTTAACCAGTACTCCAGATTTCCCAGCCTAGTATGTTTTTCCAGTAATTGCATATAAACGCATAGAGACAATTGCATGCTGATGCACTCTGACTGTGACAAGGCCCTGAGCCCAACTCTGAATTCCAAAGGTAGGTTCAGCATCACCTAAAACATACATTGAGTTTAAGGGAAAAAAATTCCTGAAAGAAACTAAAGAAGGCTCACTACTCCCCTAACTTACAACTAAATATACACAAAAACAATGGTAATATGCCAAGTGAGAAAACCCCAAATCAACTCAGACCCGGTGATCATAAGGCCAGTGGGATGTGTGCACTGCACTGCACTGCTGGCCACGGCCACTGGGCTACACCTCGTCCAGGTGAGGAAGAGGCTCCTTCTGATACGCTCTCCACAACTCACACGCAAGTCATTCCATACGTGAGAGCACGTCTGTTTTCTTCACAACTGTTATCTGGGAATAGAGCTATCTTCTTCCTAAAACTATTATAAAGGACTTCAAACTCCCAGAAAAAAATAGAACTATTAGTGTTTTCTGGCATTTTTACATTTGTGTTATTTAAATGTAAGAAAGAAAATGTTATTTTCTATAAGAATGCCTCCTAAATATAACAAAGCAAAAGGGCTAAAGAGACCAGGCCGAGCAGGATTCACAATCTTCCCAGGGCTAGAAGTTCAGCAATAATGTTTGCCTAGCAAGCAAATCCTAGAGCTGCCAAATAGAAAACAAGCAAAACCTTTTCCAATTGTATTCCCTCTGAAACATTTAAAACTTCTGCCCAATGACAATCCTTCCTGAAAAGGCCTTCTGAGGTCAGAGATACTTAGAACTGTGCGGAAGTATCAAGTCACATGGGAACAATGCATCGATGCAGGTCTTATTACTTGTGATTAGAGTCAGATAACTAACCTCACACTATGACTTCTAATAAACATTTCTATACTATACTATAGTATTCTTGAAAGAACTCATACTGCTTTACACAAAACATCTGCAGCTGTGAGGAGGAAAATGTCCACTGACTCACACTGGAGTTGGGGTATTTTGACATCATTTTCAAGGTAAGCAAACAGAGAGAGGTTAAATGACATTGGAAGGTCACATGTTTCCTCTTTCTGAAGGAAGATGATGGTTGCGTTGCAAATAAAGAGAACTTCAACCAGAGAGAATTAGTGGAGCAGTCACAATTTGACCTTTCACCCTCTGACTGTAGCAAGCTATTAGAATTGTGTATATATGTCATCGTTATACTATTGCATGAGAAATGAATTAACTAATTTCCATGCTGATACTCGTGCTGCTAGAAAATCATGCTTCCATTCAATTTTACATAAAAGTATACTAATGAATTTAGACTGTTCTACTAAATCTCATGTAATGTTAAGATTTTTATTATGTCAGGTAACTGAAACCATGTTCCCCATACTTCAGAATTTAACGTATCAGAAAGCATGGAGAAGATACACAAATGTGTAGCTAAGTTGACAAAACTCGGGTTCCTTCTGAATTACTGTTATGTTTTTACTGCTGTCCCTGTAAGTCAGCAGTGTCAATGAGAAGCCTACTGTGTATGAATCAATAGATAATGAGATGAGTGAAATTTTAGGATTGGAGGCCACTAACACTAGTTCTTTGCTATAGACTTTCAATCCCAGTTACAATATAATTATACTAACCTTAATTTTCCAATGACAAATTTGAACATTTATTTGAGAATCACAAAACAGACGTTCCTCTGCTTACATGTTTCAAAATAGTACTCTTGTTGAATTTTAATGCAACCAAGACATAATTCATATCATAAAAGAGATACAAACTTGTATGAGACTTTACTTACAAGTAGTTATTTTCAGATAAATTTGTATAAGAAAGACAAGGATGTTTGTATGGCACAGAAAACATGTAAAGGGGAATTTTTAGGGATAGTTATGATTTTAACGTAGCCGAGATTATGATGGAAATCAAGACAGTCTTTACGACCCATTTGATTGAATAGTATTGGTTAGCAAGGGTTAAGGGAGAATTTTTGGAACCAAATGTATTAAAAACTAGTTTGGAGAAAGAGAATACAATTAAATGAATATAGAAAAAAAGAGATGATATGAGTACAAAAGGTGAGAAAAATCAAAGGAAAAGCTGTCTTTTTCCTTGTTGGTATTGTTTATATCAGTTTCCCTTTGTCCTCCTCTATCAATCTTCCCTACCTGGGAGTAACAGAACCACAAAAGCAAAATGGAAAGTATCAGTGGTAAATTAGCTTTCTTAGCTAGTGATAGATGTCTCATAATCAGGAAAGAAATAGGATAGCAATACAAACAGAAACTCAAGTATTTTGTGGTATCCAAACTACTGCATATTCTAACAGGGTACTGGAACTAGAGTTAACAAGTTCTCATTTAACCTCCTCTTCATCTTTAAAAGCAGCACTCAAAAGTCTTCACAGCTTAACTTGACTTTCAAGATCATGCATTTGGGATGTATTTATCATTGTTCAGAATAGGGGAGGAAAGTGCCCAGGTAAAAGAAAGGCAATTTCGCAAAATGAATTAAAGATAATTCAAGAGAAAGGAGATTGACAAAGAAAGAAACACTTGCCACAGCTGCATACATTTTACTTATTTAAGGTACAGATAATGAGATTTTATAATGATCCATACATAAGATTACCACATAAATAATTTTATTTTCTTAAAAAATGGGAAATGCTGACCAATTCTAATAGCTGAGAGATACCAGCCAGGTTTTTGAGGAAGTTCTTTAGATGGGAGGAATGATGAGTACAATAAAAGGACTCTGGATACCCCAGAACAGAAGAGCATAATAGAAGGAAATGTTTAAATAAGGAACTGTTTTAAGCAAGAGGTCATGAAGGGAATTAGCTGTTCCCACGAGTCCAGATGCTCCAAATCCACAGGAGCAATGGTAAGAATTCTATGTTTCACTGATAAGGGAATGAGGGGGATAAAAGAATTAAGCTGAAATAGACATCCTAGGAGGAACTGGTACACATGCCATGGCCATACTCCAGTTATATTTGGAAAGAAACTAAATCAGAACAATGTAATTGGAGTTACATTTCTAAAGCAGAAAATAGATGAAAAAGTAACAAATGTATGGCTTCCTTCTGCCAAGTCCTGGGTAGAGAAGGAAAAAATCCACAACTTCTCAATACTTCACAAAGAACCACTAGTCTTGAAAATAAGAACCAGCATCCTAGCAAAAGCAGAAAATACAGGAAACAACATCACGAGACCGAGACGTGTCACTTACTACTCAAAGTAGTGAAAGATGCAGCAAACCTGCAGATTTTAACCATAGGGTTTTGAAATAGAACAGAAAATAGGGTGCTTGAAAAAGAACAGAAGAGGTTTACTCATCCTTCTCCTTAGAGTTAAGACCAATCTCCTAGTTTGTTCCTTGGTTCTAAACAAAGTAGAAACAATCATAAGCATCTGGATAGAACATAAAATGATCCTTGTACACTCTTCATGCAAGATAGACACCAGGAAGAAATCTTTTATTCAAGGAAGTAGGGTTTGCCCTGTTGAAGAGATAGGAGAGTGAGTAGGTAGGTGCTGGAGAAGGATCTTCTGTAGAATTATGAGTCAACCCAAGAAAACTAAATTTCTGTATCATAAAATTAGCCAGCAAAACAGAAAGAACAGTTCAAAAACATGAAACTTGCTTAGCTTGATTTCTGTTTATATTGGTGAAGTACTTGCTCATTGAGGATCAATATTTCCACTGCAAACAACAAGCAAACTTGACTAAAATATAAAATGACTTACGTCTGGAAAGCACTGGGGAGATTCCAAGGTGTTAAGAATTTGAGAACCAAGATCAAGGAGAGAGAGAAAGGATAAAAGCAAGAGACCTAAATACCAAATCACCACATGGAATGTACAAGTTCTAACATACGAGCTGAAAATAAAATCATGGGGTAGTTGCTAAGAGATGGAGTAGGTAGATCCACTTTTAAGCTTTGTCACCAAGTTTATAAAACAAACTTTGACAGTCATAAAAGAGGACACGGGTATTTTCTGCATGATTTTACTGATGTTAAGGCTCTACTTTGCATAAAAATGTTGAAAGAAAGCAACATTTGATCGTTGGCAAGTGGCATGCAGAGATGGAGAAACTTGAGAATACATATACCATACTAGCAACACTCTCCTTTTTGAGAAGTGAATTTTAGAAGTGCCCTTAAGATAACAGTCCAATAAGTCACATTTTTATTAGTATTTGATATGTATTTTTGTGTAAATACAACATATGTATGTAAATACATATGTATGTAAATACGATAAAAATTAGGCTGTATCTAGTATCGGTAACATTACTCCATTTATGAGGCAGCACTGTCATGATGTAATGACTTTCTAAAGGTCTCACCTCAACACAGCAATGAAATTCCAAAAGGGTGTAGAGGAGTCATTCCACCTGCGAACATCCTGCCCTGGATCCTCCACAGTTCATGTCTAATTCATGTCTTCTGCAAACACAATATACATCCATTCTATACTCCATAGCTCCCCACATCCTCACGTATTCCAACAGCAACTCAACAGCAACTCACAGGTCCAAACTCTCAGCTAAATCAGACATAACTAGACCTAAAACATGATTCATCCTGAGGCAAATTCTGTCTAGCTAGGATGTTTTAAATCAAAGTGTTAAGGTTAAGTGCTTCTCAAAC
This sequence comes from Megascapheus bottae, assembly GCA_024803745.1. Taxonomy (NCBI): domain Eukaryota; kingdom Metazoa; phylum Chordata; class Mammalia; order Rodentia; family Geomyidae; genus Megascapheus; species Megascapheus bottae. The sequence goes on from JANJXV010002127.1 coordinate 29,889, forward strand.
ACAGTGGAAGGACATACATCAAAAAAGAAATGGACAACAGGACCCACGTAAATTCACACAAGGAAAGCAACATTAGACCCCAAACTCTATACCAGTTCTCTGCATGTGTTCTCTATTGGACACACAGTGGTGGTTGACACCACAAAGCCTTTGGCAACCCTGCTTCTTTGGCTTTGTAAGTTCATCTATCATATATTTTTCTTCCACCAAGCTCTAAAGCAGAGAGAGACTGCAGAGAGGATGGGTTTTACTCCATCTTCCAGGAAATTGTTCTCCATTTCCACCATAGATTGGCTAACTATACTTCCATCAGCATTCTGTCAAATTACCTAAGCACTCTTCTTAGAGGATTCAGACTTTCTCTACAGCACCCTTCTTTCTCCCAATCCTCACCAGCACAAACTTCAATATGTTGCTAGTGACAATACCGGTTTTCTGGCCTGCTCTTCCAAATTCTTCTGGTTTTTATCCAGCTTCAAAGCTGCTTCCACATGTTTAACTATTTGCTATAGTGATAGTCTCACTTTTCAATATCAATTTTCTTTTTTAGTCTGTTTTGTGATGCAGTCGCTATACCACAGACTGGGTCAATCATAATCAGTAGAAGTTTTTTTTTGTCTCACAGTTCTGGAGACTGGGAAGTCTGAGATTGAGAGACTGCATCTGGGAGGTGCTTCGTGCTATGTCTAAAAAGACAGCAGGACAAACACAAAGTATGATAGAGAGAAGAAAAAAGCTCAAAGAAATTCACCTTTTTTTGAGAGACTTTTGAGAGTTAGAAAAGCCTACAAACCATAACAAATAATCTATTCTAAACATGGCAGTTGTAGCTGAACATCTTTGATATTTTCTCCAGTTTCTTACTAATTTAAAACACTTTGTAGTCTGTGAGCTGGGAGTTGTAAACCTTAAAAAGGTTGTATTATCAAACATTTAAAACAAATGTAGAAAAATTCATATGTAAAATCTTAATAAAAAACACATAAGAGGTAGAATACTAATTTATAGGAGCTATTTCCAAAAAAGAAATAATCTATAACTAAGTTTCAAACATGATTATGAACATAGATCACCATTTTAAAATATCTCTGGATTGAAAGAATGCCACGGTTTATAAAACTGTATTATTTCTGGTGAGATGATTTTTATGGCTAAGTAAAACAAAAGGTAAGATTTTCAGCAAAAATTTAATATCAATCAAACTGTTTTATATTATTTATTTTTTTCTTTTTTTATTGTAATTAATAAAAGGGTTACATGATATTTGCCAGATAGAAGGTGCATTCATTCACATACATTAATACCCTTTCACATGTCTTGGTACCCATTAACCTCTCCCCCACCCACCACCCACCCCCTGTCTTGGTTTTACCCCTTGCCTATCAAATTTCAAATAACCAAATACAAATAAATTCGATATATCAGATAACAAAGTGAGATACTGTAACAATATGAGTTACCCAAGGGACAGCAAAGGAGATGAAAGATAACATAGTAGATTAAGGACAACAATCATTCATTATATGGCTTTTGTTTAATTATTATAATATTTATCATCTAAGCAGAAGTGCATCTTGTGTATTGGAAACTGCAGCACCAAATTGTTGAATTATTTCTTAACGCTGCCTCTAACTTCCTTTACATAGCAGCAATAGATTTTGTTTTGATCTTGATTTTTTTAGTGATTCAGTCCATATAGAGAATTAATAATTAATCTGGTCCTAATATCAATAGCCTGTGAAATACTAAATTAACTGACATTCCGGATTCTTAATTACTGTTTTCCAAGTTAGCATTGATCTTTTCATGGTTGGCTATGGTGCACATTAGATATCTATAAGCAGCTCCAACAGCAACTGGGACATTGTAGGGTGCTCAATAATGTTTTATTGTTTTTGGTCGTGGGACCTGAACTCTGGGTCTCGGCATTGGCCCTGAGCTCTTCAGCCCATAGCTACCACCCTACATCTTGAGCCACAGCACCACTTCCTGCTCAATGAATTTTTGTTATTATTTTAGGAACCAGAATTGCCACCACACAATAGAAAAATTATTGCTCACAAACATCACATTAATATATAAAAGAGAATGGCTATTAATATCTTTGAAATACATTGTGAAAATATGGCAAGAAAATAAAAAGGTAGCTTGTTAATGATAATCACACTGATAAGACTTATTATTCCTTGTATATTCTACATATGTTCATTCAGCAGGTTTCTCATGTTGAGTACAACAGACTACATAAAGGTAAAGCAAAAAGTAATTCTTGTCCTATAGGATTTAGTCTAGAAAGAGAAATAGAAATCTTATTATACAGGTGAAATTTGTTTTTGTAGAGCTCACTGTGAAACCAACAGTAAAAATACCTACTTAGTATGAGGATAACTATGTACATGTTAAGACTTGAAGGAAGAGTATAAGGGTAGGGCAATAATCTCTACCATGAAAGAAGAACCCCATACTTGGAGTTTGCAGTACATACAGAAATCTACATAATAGTTCAAGGTAGCTCTCAGGAACGAGAAACTACCAGAATAAATGAAGCTCATACCACTGAGAAAATCTGAAAAAGTTCTCAGGAAATTTGTGAGACCTACATACATACACAGTTAATTATTTGAAATGTAAATATAATTGAGAATGCTATATTTATTTTTAAATCCGTATTCCCAGTGATCACATAAGTCCTGAGTAGAAAGTATATCAGAAGAAAAATCACAATTGCAAACATGAGAAAGGGTAGTAATGTTTGTGAAGTAATATATCTTCTATCTGGCAAATATAATATAACCCTTCTATTAATTACAATAAAAATACCTTAAAAAAGAAAATTTACATTTTCCGACAGTATTTGTGGAGCATTATATTTCTGCTTTTGTTAGCTCCAATTTCTACAGGCAGATCTACATATGAACATTCCTGGACAGTCTTCACTTTAAAATGTTGATTCAGTACCCAAGTAATTTTAACTCCCTTAGTCCATAGGCTATGGGAGTGAAATCACAATTTCAACAAGTGCTGGAGGCCTAGGATGTATAGGTATAGGTACCAGAATATACCTAGACAGCTTTATCATATCCATGTTCCTCCATAATGCTTAATATTCTCTATGTGATCCATTCTTGTACTAGAACTATTACTCTTCAAAAACCTCAAGGTGTTCAAGGAAGAACTGAGCTTCTTTCCCAAAAGAAATGCCAGTTCCTTAATAGCAGGGTATATACCTCAGATTATATCTTAACCTTTCACCATTACAATTGTAATTATAATTAACTTTTGTTGAGTTTTTGTTGCAGACCCTGTTAAAAAGAGACTTAAATAAATTAGAGATCTAATTAAACTCGACAGTTCAGTAACTATTTCTTAAATGCTTTCCTCTCCCACATTTTTACATTTTAAATATATTTTTGTAATTAATAGAAGGGTTACATTATATTCACCAGATAGAAGGTGAATTACTTCACATACATTGATACCCTTTCTCATGTCTTGTTCCCCATTTCCCTCCCTCCATCCTCGCCACTCATCTTGTTTTCCCCCCTTCCCTATCCTATTTCAAATAACCAAATAAACATATACAATATATCAGATAAAAGGTAAAATACCGTTACAATATGAGGTAACCAACTCTCCCACAATTTTTTTGCCAGTCCTGGGCTTAAGCTCAGGGCCTGAGGACTGTCCCTGGACTTTCTCAAGGCTAGCACTCTTCCACTTGAGCCTCAGCACCACTCCTGGCTTTTAAGTATATGGTACCAAGGAATCGAACCCGGGTCTTCATGTATGCTAGTCAAGCACTCTACCGCTACGCCAAACTCCCAGTCCACTCCCACAATTTTTATAGTTAATTTTCAACATAGCATCTAGTGAGTATCACCAATACATTTGTTCACCCTGTGTCCCACCATTTCAGTGCCCCTCTCCCTCCCCCAAATAGATAACATACATACCAGACAAAAGGTACAGAAATCACAAGTGGTGGCAAAGGAGAAAACAGACAAACATCAAAAAGACAAAAGGCAAAAATCAAAAGGCAAACAGCAAAAACCAAAGTCTTATCTCCATCTCTTGTAGTTCATTTCTATAAATCGTATTTCTGTATGATCATATGCACATAGCTATTGAGTTTTTTGATCTAGAATGTGCCTATAATTCTCCAAGTAAAAACATTGGAAAGTAAAAGACAAAAATTCACTAGGATATGATAAAGTATACAGGACTGTGAACACTCACACTGTAAGACCAGAGGAGGATATTATTATTATTCTCTTCCAAAATCTCACTATATAATAAGCACTGGTATTTCTTGGCATGGTGGCTTTGAAGGCTCCTGGGCATCACCTCATTTCTATATACTTTAAAGCCAAATCAACTCTCATCTCACCTTACCCTCTCTCCTGTATTTCTAAAATAGCTGCACAAATGGGGGTTTAAAGTGTTAAAACTATGACTGGAATTAAGAAAGGGAAACTAATGTGTGTGTCCAGTCTTAGAGATCAAGAACATGCACAAGCATTGACTTGACTCATTTAAATCTTGATGTTTTCAAGCAGTTCCTATGTTGCTCTGAGTGTCTATTAATACCGAGTACCCACTCTGCCTCACTCAGCCTTCACATTACTACACCATTTCTTTTCCAGTTAGTTTACCAGATCAATATAAAGTTAAAAATGCTGATGGAACTATTTGAAATGGAAGACTAGGAGACTTAAGGGGGATTATGTAGGCTCTCAGAAATGATTTGAAGAGTTAAATCTCTGTTGGCTTTAGAAAGATTTTTAAAATTGACATTCTGGCACATTGCTTCAAGGACATAACAACTTTGAAGTACAACAACCGAAATGATAATGCTAAAAAGAAAATATCTACTCTAGGACAGCAAAAGGCTTAAGGTAATTTGTCCCAGTAATAAGTTTTAAAAACTGTACTCTCCATGATTTCGAGATACAAATGAAACTTTATTACAGAATATGGAATTCATTCTTTGCTCTGATGGGAATACTGGCCCTAGAAAGAAAAAATACAATATTGTTATAAATTTTAAAAAGTTAAAAGTAATACAATGGCAAGCCCTCAAATCTGTCCACTAAGAATAAAACTATTGATTGTATACTTACTAAATTTAATCTGAAAAGCCTCAGAAATGTTGAATTTCTCTTTTTAGGCCCAGCCTAAAAACACTTTTTCCCTTATTTGGACATTATGTTATTTAAGATGCAGTAATTTAAACAAGAGAAACACAACCCAAATTTACTTTACATAAAGAAGAAAGTTTACAGCTCATGTCCTGGAACGACAGTAGGTTGGGATATGATTTCCCAAAAGGTCAATAATGTCTCACAGTTTTGACAGTTTTCTCATTATCTTGCATTTCTCCTCCTTGTTCTGTTTATTCTTTGGAACCCTCTACTACACCATCCTAACAAGCTTCTAACACCAATACCCTTTGAAATAAAGACAACTGCCTCCCAAAAGTTTGATGAGAGACTCTGGAAGTTAACTTGTTGCCCCCAATAAGGCAATAAGTCAAACTCAATCATTTTGATCAAATTTTTGGTTCATATTTCTGTACTATTACATCAATGTGTGGTACTAGTTTTAAGGCATGGACCATTAGGGATATTGTTTTTTTCTATCTAAACATTTACCCATATCTATAAATTCTAATCTGCTTTGGTTGTTTTTGACAGACACAAATAAAATGACTTTCAAAATTATATTACTACTTGATTTGTAAAATGTACTATATTATCCATCACAAAACAATACTATATATAATCAACAGTTAACTAAAATATGGCCAGGCACATGCTCATTCCAATAATCCTAGCTACCCAAGACGCTCACATATGAGGACAGGAGCTCAAAGCTAGCACGGGCAGGAAAGCCCAGGAAATTCTTATCTCCAATTTGCCACCAAGAAATCAAAGGCAGAGCTGTTATACAAGTGGCTGAGTATTAACATCAAGTGAAAAATCTAGTGGATAGCAGCCTGACATCAGTTCAAGGCCCAGATACTGGCATACATACACAAAAAGTTAATTAAAATATAATGAATCAATATCAAACCATGTAATCATAATTCAAACTATATTTGCTTCCCTGACTTTTCCAGATATGATGAAGGTTGAATATTCTCCACATAGTCACACTGTTTGAGAGAGCTAATAGGCAAGGCAATATCACTGAAAACTTTTGTGCAAAAGTTTCAAGCCTAATATTAATTTATTTAAAATGTTTGAGAAAGTTTGCATAGAAAATCTAGACAAATTAAAAAAAAACATTATTTGGTTTTACCCCACTTTCTCAAAACTCCTTATATTCGATAGCAGAAGAAATGGAACGGTACAGCATTAACTTATGCACATATCAGCTGTTTCTATCTTAACTAGGAAGCACTGTTTCATCTCTTATCAGACACAAAATGGATTGAAAGTTAATTGGAAAAGTATTTCAGAAGAAAAGTGGTAGAGAAAGGTCTAATAGGTTTTTGAAGATGTAAAGATTCATATTTTTATGTTGGAAAGGATACCAAACCAGAGAAAAGTTTCTAGTTAAGAACACAGTGAATATTTTTAATGTATGAAAAACCTAGCTACAATACAGCAAAATAATAATAGTAATAATAATAATAATAATAATAATAATAATAATAATAAATCTACAGTTCCACTATACCTAGCAGGTCATGAAATATTTGTGATAAGCTTGAACAACCACTTTTTCATGAACTTAATAATTTTTTCTTTTCTTTTCTTTTTTGGTTAGTCTTGGGTCTTGAACTCTGGGCCTGGGCGCTGTCCCTGAGCTCTTCACCAAATAAAGGTTATACCCTTTATTTTAAAAGCTATACCTTTTCAAATTAACATTAAAACTTATACCACTTCTGCTTTTCTGGTGGTTAATTGGAGATAAGAGTCTTACAGACTTTCATGCCCAGGCTGGCTTTGAACTACAATACTCAGACCTCAGTCTTCTGAGTGGCTAGGATTACAGGTGTGGGTCACTAGCTCCTAGCTTAATCTTTTTTGCTAAGTACTCACTTTGTTTTCAGATGAGGGACTGCTTTCCCAAGAGCCCTCTTTGTCTATTGATATCACCTCAAAAACCTTCTTCTTTTCAGTCACCATCTGTGGCTGCCTGCCTAGATATTATATATTCTTCCTGACCCCTGGAACTTGATCTGCATATATTATCATTGTGCATATAGTAGTTGTGTAGTTCTTTTTTTGCCAGTCATGGGCTTGACCTCAGGGCCTGGGCACTGTCCTTGGACTTTCTCAAGGCTCAGCACTCTACCACTTGAGCCTCAGCACCACTTCCAGCATTTTTCTATGTATGTGGTACCAAGGAATTGAACCCTGGTCTTCATGCATGCTAGGCAAGCACTCTGCCACTAGACTGTTGCCATTATTATTTGAATGGTGTTGGGTGTGTCTGGTGTTTACAGAGGAAATGGGTGTAGGAATCTGAGTGGATCAGGTCAAGAAATTTTCCTTTTGTGTGGTGAGTACTATGGAATTAGCGTCAAGCATTGACCAGCAACTGACCTTTCTCATGGGACCTGGAACAGAATTTCCTCTGCTGTGATGGACTCCATACTGACAGACATAGCCACACCCTAGACTTCAAGAGTTTAGGTGACCTATCACCAGCTTTGATCAATTTTGTGAAAGACAGGCTGTTCACCCTGGCATTTGCAGACAATTACCAAATATAGTGATACTCATGGAGACATTTAGCTTGTCGACTGCTTCACAGATAGGTTTTTCTGCTCATAAGTATTTCACTGTACAGCTGTCATTAAGACCTAAATGCTCAGGCTTACAGAATACACATTATTCTCACTTATTTTATTGTGTCAAAGTGGTTATGTGGTGCTTCTGTATTTCCTGAATAAATATCAGTTTTAAAGTATAGCCGTCTTTCAAAAAATGTTTTTGTTTTTAAGCTCACACCTGTAATAGTAGCTACTCAGGAGGCTTAGGTCTTGAGGATCATGGTTCAAAGCCAGCCCAGGCAGAAAAGTCCGCATGAGACTCTTCTCTCCAATTAACCACTCAAAAACCAGTAGTGGAGCTGTACCTCAAAATGGTAGAAAAGAGAGCTCAGGGACACCCACCATCTAGGTTTTGAGTTCACACCCCATGACTGACTTAAAAAAAAAAGTTTAATTTTGCTGATATTCCCAGAATTAATTCTATTTTGACCTTTTGGGACAGTGGGCTGGTGGGCTGGAGGACTTTCAGTCTCTCTGGATCTCAACACTATGATTATGGATGCAGGAAGGCGTCTCTAGGGATTATGGGTAAAACCTATACTCAATAAACACCTAGGTCCTGTAATAACTCTGTAGGTTCCTATCCTTACTGTGCAAAGTCATCATAAACATGGCAACTTATGACAGTATACAAACAATAGTAGAACTCAAGAAAACAGCACTGTTTTCTAGTACCTTTTCTCTAAAAAAAAAAAAAAAAAGGTGGGGCAGTGGCAGTGGCTCAAGTCTATAATTCTAGCTACCTGGGAGCCAGAGATTGGAAGATCAAGATTCAAGGCTAGTCTAGTTCAAAAAATAAATAAATAAATTGTTTCTGAGATTCCATCTCAACAGTGGTACACTCTGGGGAAGCATAACGAAAAGGATTGCAGTCCAGGCTGGCCCAGGCATAAAGCAAAATCCTATCTGGAACATAATCAAACCAGCAAGTGGTCGGCAGCGTGATTCAAGAGATAGAGCACCTGTCTTTGCAAGCTCAGAATCCTGAGTTCAAATCCTAGCATTGCAAACTAAAAAGCAAAAACAAGAGCAAAAGCGTGTGTCCATGCCTGGCGTGCCATTCACTGGCAGCAGAAACTCAGAAGGAGGCGGGAGTTGTAAGACAGGATAGGAACATTTAGTTTAATTGCCTGGGGAGGGTCAGAAACAACTCTTTGTTCAGCCCCACCAAGCTAATTAGTTGAAAAAACAACATTCTCAGCCCATAAACAAGAGTCTTTTTTTTTCTATAAGCAATTAGGAATGACCCTAATCTTATTCACTTAAACATACATCCCACAGCAAAGCTGGAAAGACACCAAAGCATTGGAAAGACACCAAAGTTGAGGCTGCACAACTGCCTTTGTGAATCCTCAAAGCTTCCCAATGAAAGATCAACTGCCCTTCCTTCGAAGATTTTCTTCTTTGCTTTCTCCTGAGCATAAATTTCCAGATGTGCAGCAGGTGACAGCAGGAAGCCAGAGTTCTAACCCATCATACTAACCCAGCCCTTCCCCTGCCCAACCTCACACCTCACACATTGCTCCCTACTGGACAGTTTGCATTGTCTCTGCCTTCTGCCAGCCTGGAAATACTGTGAGGCCCAGTGAAGAGCCATCACCTGCCATCTGAGTGCTCTACTGCTTTACACAGGGAAAGGATGAAGCAAACTATTGTTGAATAAACCAATGGAGGATGGATGGATGGATGGATGGATGGATGGATATGAAAGGAAGGAAGATAGATGGATGATGGATAGAAGGATAGGGAATGGATAGGATAGATGATGGGTGGAAAGGTTAAAGAGAGGAAGAAAGGAAAAAGGAGGAAAGAGGAGGACGGGAGTTTCTTTAATAGGGAATAAAGAGATCATTTGTTAGTATAAAGATTTGCAAATGATCACAGCAAATAACACTTCAAATGGGAGAGAGGGGAGAAGAGGAAGGGGGGGGAGAGGGAGAGAGGAGGGGTGAGGCTGGTGCTCCAAGGTTGAGGGGTAACTTAAAAAAAATAATCCAACTAACTGAAAGAATGACTGGTGCAGCCAGGAGCAGAATTCAAATTTTGGAGCTCTATTCTCCCAGCTGGGCACTTAAGAGTTTGGCTCGTGTGGTGGTGGCAGTTCACGGAGAGTTCAAATCCCTCACAAACACGTGTGGGTGAATAAGTGGCATAGTCTTTCTTTCTTCCAAGTGCTTGATAGAAGCTTCCAGATGTATGGGGGTGTGCATAAGAGAGCCTCGAGTGCTCCACTCTCGATGGAGTCTATAAATATGCATGTTGGGTATCATGAATCATTTAGAGCTGGCTTGGTTGCTTTTCTTTCTTTCTTTCTTTCTTTCTTTCTTTCTTTCTTTCTTTCTTTCTTTCTTTCTTTTTTTCTTTCCCTTCCTTCCTTCCTTCCTTCCTTCCTTCCTTCCTTCCTTCCTTCCTTCCTTCCTTCCTTCCTGGCTATCTAACTTTATTCTTGAAACTTCTTGCTAAGTTTGAAAGGACACCAAGGCGGAGAGAAATGTAGTTACCAGCGAGCTTGAGGCTTAGGGGTGAACACTTGGGCTCTTTCACCACTTTCAGAATTTGTTATCTCCGCTTATTTTGCTTTGGACTTTGAGTTTACTTCCCCTCGTGGGGGCTCTGTCTCCACGTCAGAACAAAGGGATACTAAGTCCACGCAGTGTGTGGATATAAAACACTAGTACAGCAGACAGAAGGAGCACGCAGAATGGCTGGCCTCCTTCCTTTCCTCGTATGACTCTAGTCCACAGCCAAATCTAACTACATCATACGACAGCCAGGCCTCAAAGGTTAGCAATTACCAGTCAATAAATGTTGCTCAAATAGAAAGTAATGGAGGAAGCTGCTTCTGACAGGGTCTCAGCCAAGCTATGCTACAGTAAGAAAACACTAAGTCTGTTGTTTTCATATCCTATGCTCTCCCTTCTTCCTCCCTTTTTCTCTCTCTCTCCTTCCCTCCTTTCTTCCCTCCCCCTCCCTCCCTCCTCCTCCTCTCCTTTTCCCTCTCCCTCTCTTCTGGTGTAAGACTTGAACCCAGAACTTCACATATGCTAGCCAAACATGGGACTACTTGTGTCACACCCCATCCCTAGATACTGATTGTTTTATTTTTGTGTTTTTGGAGACAGAGTCCCTCTACTACCTTTATCTGAGTTGGCCTTGGTCTTGTGATTCTCTCAAGTAGCTGGAATGACAGATTTGTGGTACTATACCTGGCTATCATAAATAACCTCTTCCACCCTCATACTTTGTGTTTGCCTGGATAGCTTTGTCACCCCCCTCCAGTCCACCCCCCCAGGGTGTTGTTCTAGAAACTGCCATCATAGAAAAAAAAAACATTAACCTACCATCGATGGTCCACAGGTAAACACCTGACCCAATCAGAGTCCTCCTCTGAGATCGGGATACTGGGAACTTGTATTGATTGTAATAGTTTGCCAGATCAGCTTGAGACCTGCTGATATCTGTGTCTACTTTCACATGGACACATAGATATCATATGATATTCTCCCACAGAGGAGTGGAGAATGCCAGTCTAAGTGAAGAGATTGGGTAGGAAAAGGCGATTCAAAGATAAGACGAATTGATAGAAGAGGTGGGCGTGGAAATGTGGAAAAGTCCCAGTTTCCACTCAGACACATGACCTGCTCACGTGCCTTCCACGAATCACCCCAGTATTCTGATTTCCTGAAACTCACCATGTTTCTGTCACAACCAAGAGTCAAGGTCTGCCAACTTTAACGTTTTGGTTAAGTTCAAAATAATTTCAAATTACTCTTTTATTTCAGATCATTTCCATGTGAATTCTTGCCCACTAAGAAAACAGGAAGAATGGTTTTCTAGAACCATCCACTCACCCCCACCCACCTACCTACAGAGTATACCTCACTCAGACCAGTGCCCCAGCTAAGGACTGGAAGCTACTCTGTCTACATTCTAACAGCTGGCTCCTAGTGCCTCTCCTGAAGGAATGGCTTCTACCTGTCACTGCATGTGGGCTGGTTCAGTTTGGAATTGGAGTGGGGGAGAGTGAGGGATAGTTTAGAACCAGAGCGGAAGATCTCCTTTCAAGCAACTGACCTCATTCAATGAGAACAAGGAGAGCCAGCAAGGTCAGTATGTGAACTTGGCCTATATCCAAGGAACATATACAGTCTCCACTCAAACCTTTCTGTCTGGAATATAATAGGCCCTGAGAGACAGCCTATGAGCCAGTGAACTTGACCCCAACAGCCATCCTTCACTTTTCTCACCTCCAACACCCTCCCCCGCAAACTTCTTCCCTCTCCATTAAGTGTCCCTGGCCCTAAAGCTGTCACACCTTCCCAGGAAAGGAATCATTTCTAGTTTCATGTTGCATAATATGAAGCAAGGATTTGAGGACAATGGTTTCAAATCTAATTATGGTACTACATGGACCTCCTGTCTGACCTCGGCTTTCAAGATCAATACAGATGTTTTGTCTGTTTCCATCATCTGGGTAGTTTTCAAACCAAAGTTAAGTTTACTCCCAGGTTCAGTGCTGAGTCTTTCTAGAAGAGAGCCCTTCCATATAGAAAGGGCACACTACCATCTAATGGGGCATCTTGGCCTTCAAAACTTTCTGGTAGGATCCATGTTCCCAGCCACCCCCTTTCCTCCCCCCCCACAGATGGGCACTAAAAATATTTGTAGGGTGAATTAAAGGGAACGAAGGTAGTTAGAAATTTTGTTAGTGTAAACTGGGTACCAGTGGCTCATGCCTGTAACACTGGCAACTCAGGAGGCTGAGATCTGAGGATCTGAGGTTCAAAGTCAGCCCAGGCAGGAAAATTTATGAAACTCTCATGTCTAATTAACACTGTGGCTTAACCAGAGAGTTCTAAGCATCAATCAACCAATCATTCAGTCAGTCAATCTAAGGGTCAGCACCCAGGTTCTGAGTTCAACACTCAGTTCTGGCATGTGTGTGAGCATACTTTTGTGTGTGCGCGCGTGTGTTTATGCATGTGTACACACACACGCACACACACATAATCTTAACAGAGCATACATTTTTTTAAAACCAGGTTCAGAAAAGTTGGATGTCTTGCTCAACATCACACAGCTCATGTGGCAAGATTGGAACTCTAGGTAATCAGTGGTTGATCACCTATTACTGGTGTCCTGCTTGACATGGAGGCTAATAATGCTAACATTCATTAACTCTACCAAGAATCTCATAATTTAAAAGAAGACCAAGGGATGAGTACATTTGTATAATGGTTACTACTGATTGCCATTATTGACTGAGTTTCGTGCCTGTAACCCCATCCTCCCATGCATATACATTCTCATGTAATCCGTCTTAGAATGGTATGAGAGGACAGATGATACTTTACAAGTAGGGAAACTGAGGCACAGAAAGTTCAGTTGTTTCGCCTGGGTCACCACACAAGTCCACAGCCACTCAGTAGCTGGACCAAGGTAGACCCCAGAGACCTGTGCTCTTTGCCTTGAGCATTGACATCCCCAGGCATAAGATGGGAAGCACGATCTTCAAGAACCATTTTTTTGCCAGTCCTGGGCCTTGAACTCAGGGCCTGAGCACTGTCCTTGGGCTTTCTCAAGGCTAGAGCTCTACCACTTGAGCTACAGCACCATTTCTGGCTTTTTTCTATGTATGTGGTACAGAGGAATTGAACCCAGGTCCTTGTGCATGCTAGGCAAGCACTCTACCACTAGAGCACTCCTGGCCCAAGAACCATTTTTTTAAGGCAGGCTGTACATCCAGTGTCCTGCATGGACTGCCAGGAGATGCAGCAAACCCAATGGACTTGATGAGACTCAACCTCAAACCTACCAAGTGCCCATGCCATGTGGTGGACACACAGAGGGCAGGTCAAAGAGGGAAACAAAGAGACCTATGCCAGCGTGAACTGGGTGGAAGCCACAGGAAGACCACAACGGCACAATGCACAGAAGTAACTCCCATTACTCTGCTGAGACTCTGGGCATTCATCACAGCAGAGCAAGAAATGGGGTGCCCAGGACCTAGAAAAGACCCAGGACCCTAGCAGCAGACAGCGTTGGAGCCTTTCACCTGGAAGGTCTTTGGAGCCATTTGGATTACTTTTCCAATGATCTTCCTGGTGTGATAATACACATTCTCATTCACACATTGCCTTGTGGATCCTTCTTGATGTTCTTCCCTTACGTGGAATGCCAGAAAACATACTGACCACCACAGGACAGGGTGGCCCAATGGCATTGTCTAGCATACACAATGCCCTGGGTTCAATTCCTTAGTACACAGAAAAAGCCAGAAGTGGTGTTGTGGCTCAAGTGGTAGAGAGCTAGCTTTGAGAAAGCTCAAGGACAGTTCCCAGGCTCTGAGTTTAAGCGCCAGGACTGGCAAAAAAAGGAAAAAACAACTGACCACATAGAAGGTACTTAACAAGTGTCTACTGGTTGGCCAAAGGACTGCCCACCCAGGCCTACCTGGCACTGGTCATTTTAGAGCTGTCTAAGGAATCGATTTTATTTCAAACAGGTTGTAAGATACTATTTTCTTTTCTTTTCCTTTTTACTCTTCCTTGACAATGAAGTGCCTTTGAAAGTTCCTAAGTGATAGATATTATCCTACAATCAAATGTTACCCTGCTGTTTGATATCTATTCAAATCCAGTCTGGGCTAACTCTCATGTGCCAGATGCTTGGGTTGAACTAAGTTTGCTGAATCTTCAAAACAACCCTGAAAAGGGGGGGGGGAAGAGAAGTGGCAGGGGAGGGGGAGGAAGGGGGAAATTCTATCGTCTGTTTTCCTAGATAAGGGAACTGAGGCACGTGCGTGAGTTCATTTGTTCACAACATGGTGGACCTGGACTTGAGCACATAAGTGAGTTCACCAGCTCATAAATGGCTGGGTAAAGGTTTCACCTCTGTTCTCTTTGCCCCAGAGCCCTGGCTCTGTCACCTCCATAGAAGCTCCTGGAAATGTCTTGGTGATAAACATCCAGATGACCATGGCTGTGATAACTTTGTACTGGCCAACACCTATCACCTTGCTCTATCCTATGTAGGTGTCCACCTCATCACTTAAAAGAACAACTTCATTTGCTCAGCAGAGCCTCTGTGAAGCAAAGTTCTTTTTTTTATCCTGAGGAAGAAGTCGAGACTAACAAGGTGGAGACTTGATCTCCACAGGGATGGGAGTTCAAGTCACAACCAGTGGCCTCTAGATCAGATGCCATCTACCTGGTTGGGAGTGGAGGCTCCAATCTCAGCGCACCACTCTCAGCTCAACCCATCCCATCCCTCCTCCACCCAGAAAGAACAAAAGGAAACCTTCCCTGGAAGCACCAAGCAAAGATGTCAGCATCCTGTGTCGCCATAGCAACCAGCCCTCCTCCATCTCCTCAGGAGGAGGGGGGGTGAAGCAAAAGTCAAACTGAGCCTCCTGTGGAACATTCTGTGCGTAAACACCAGGACCAGTGTGTTTGGGCCTCTGTTTTCTCACGTCAATAGGGTGAATCATTCTTGGAACAGGGGCTGGGAAGCTGACCAGGTTCCTAAGTAGATAAGGTTAATGGTGCTCTTCCAGAGATGGCGGGGTCACTTTGAAAATTAATCCTGTTTTATTTTATTTTCTTTCCTCTAGAATGTGGGCTTATACATGAGCAGATTCAAAATCAGAGAAGAGAAGCCAACAGCAGTTCCTGGCAAGGGATCTGTAAGCATTACCACATCCCCTTTTAGGCTGACATCATCTTATTGCCCATCTCTTGGCAAGGTCTTGTCAACTTGAAGATTGGCAGATAGGAGAAAGAACACAGCAAGAAACCAAGGGATGTGAAAGCTTGGTGCCACTGTGTTCACAATGTCTAACCTGAGTCCTGGTGTAGGCCTTGCTCATTCCTAGTCTAGTTACAGACTGCAGCTATGAGCAATGATTTGGTTTGGGGCTCGGGGGTTGTTGGGGGGAGTGCTTTTGTTGCCAATATTTGATCTTGGTAGGAGAGGACGTGGAAGCTGAGGTTAGAAAGACAAGAAGCAGTAAGCTATAGGACCATGTAGAAAGAACATCTCAGACCAAAGTCATAAGCAGGTTCCAGGGTAATAACTACTCTCTCTGGATGGAAGTGGGTAGTGGGCTCTATAAGAGAAGTGTGGGGGTGGGGGGTATGGATAGGACATGGAAACTGTGGTGGAGGGGGGAGTGAACTAGGAATGTGATGGAAGTTTTATGCTAAATATTGTGTGAAGTCATTGGCAAATTCTAAGGCAAAGCAAAGGGAAGGGGCTATGTTATTCTCAGAGCCTGGCCTATATAACCAGTACTCAAACATGGGATGAATGAGCTGAGATAATGCACAGAAGTGTTTTTCAAGCAGTGAAGTATTGCAGAAAATTTTGAGATCACAAAACTATTGCAGACTTCTAGGTAGCAGGAGGGAAAGCGAGAAGCATCTGATTCGTAGAACACCCCATCCCTGTGAAAATCACTCCGAGCCACATCAAGATGCAAAGCTGGCAAGAGCCCCACCCACACAGACTTCTGAAGAAATCACCAGCAAGGAATTCTTTCTTGTCCACCAGAGACAGAACAGGAAGGTGAAGAAGGGCAGGGCAGGGGGGTGGAGAGGGAAAGCCCTGAGAGCTGAGATCTGTGTGGCTCTGGTGTGGAGGAAGTAGGTTCTAATGAAGTACTGACTTCCCCACTGACCTCTTCTCCACAATGCAGCTGCTTTATTAGAGCCACTTGGTGGCTGGGATAGCCAGAGTTGTGACTGAAGAAGGAATGAACAATGGGACATTTTTGCAAAGAAGATGTGAGCTGGAAAGTGGGGGGAAGGGTAGTTCAGGATACAGGGTGTGCCACACACACACACACAGAGCAGCAGTTTGGAGCAGTAGAAATTTTGTCCTTTGGCTCATGTTGAATGTGCTGTTTGGAAATGCCATGCTAAGGAATCCATGGTTGTAACAAATTCATGGATACATTTTCACTTTCATGTCAGGGAGACAAAGAGCTGGACTCTGCCCACGCTTAGCTATAGC
>JANJXV010002128.1:0-46674 GCA_024803745.1 Megascapheus bottae
GTGAAGGCACAGAATGGAGGTGTGTGAAGTCATAGAATGGAAGTATGTGAAATCATAGAATGGAGGTGTGTGAAGTCACAGAAGCGAGGTGTGTGGAGTCACATAATGGAGGTGTGTGAAGTCAAAATGGAGGTGTGTGACGTCATAAAATGTAGGTGTGTGAAGTCATAGTTTGGAGGTGTGTGAAATCATAGAATGGAGGTTTGTGAAGTCACAGAATGGAGGTGTGTGAAGTCACAGAATGGAGGTGTGTGAAGTCATAGAATGGAGGTATGTGAAGTCAAATTGGAGGGGTGTGAAGTCGGAGAATGGAGGTGTGGGAAGTCACAGAATGGAGGTGGGTGAAGTCACAGAATGGAGTTGTGTGAAGTCAAAGAATGGAGGTGTGTGAAGTCAAAGAATGGACGGGTATGATTTCATAGAATGGAGGTGTGTGAAGTCACAGAATTGAGGTGTTTGAAGTAATATATTGGAGGTGTGTGAAGTCAAAACGGATGTGTGAAGTCATAGAATGGAGGTGTGTGAAGTCGGAGAATGGAGGTGTGTGAAGTCACAGAATGGAGCTGTGTGAAGTCACAGAATGGAGGTGTGTGAAGTCACAGAATGGAGGTGTGTGAAGTCAAAGAATGGAGGTGTGTGAAGTCATAGAATGGAGGTGTGTGAAGTCATAGAATGTATGTTTGTGAAGTAAGAATGAAGGTGTGTGAAGTCATAGAATGGAGGTGTGTGAAGTCACAGAATGGAGGTGTGTGAAGTCATAGAATGGAGATGTGTGAAGTCATAGAACGGAGTTGTGTGACATCATATAATGGAGGTGTTTGAAGTCACATAATGGAGGTGTGTGAAGTCAGAATGGAGGTGTGTGAAGTCGAATGAAGGTGTGTGAAGTCAAAGAATGTAGGTGTGTGAACTAATAGAATGGAGGTGTGTGATGTCACAATGGAAGTTTGTGAAGTCATAGAATGGAGGTGTATGAAGTCACAAAATGGAAGTGTGTGATGTCAAAATGGAGGTGTGTGACATCCTAAAATGGAGGTGTGTGAAGTCATAGAATGGAGGTGTGTGAAATCATAGAATAGAGGTTTGGGAAGTCACAGAATGGAGGTGTGTGAACTCAGAATGGAGGTGTGTCAAGTCACAGAATGGAGGTGTGTGAAGTCACAGAATGAAAGTGTGTGAAGTCAAAATGGAGGTGTGTGACATCCTAAAATGGAGGTGTGTGAAATCATAGAATAGAGGTTTGTGAAGTCACAAAATGGAGGTGTGTGAACTCAGAATGGAGGTGTGTGAAGTCACAGAATGGAAGTTTGTGAAGTCAAAACGGAGGTGTGTGAAGTCAAAGAATGGAGGTGTGTGAAGTCACAAAATGGTGGTGTGTGAAATCAAAATGTGGTGTGTGAAGTCACAAATGGAGGTGTGTGAAGTCACAGAATGTAGGCGTGTGAAGTCAAAATGGAGGTGTGTGAAGTCAAAGAATGGAGGTGTGTGAACTCAGAGAATGGAGGTGTGTGAAGTCATGGAATGGAGGTTTGTGAAGTCAAACATAGGAAGTGTGGGAAGTTACAGAAAGAAGATGTGTGAAGTTATACAATGGAGGTGTGTGAAGTCAGAATGCAGGTGTGGGAAGTCATAGAATGGACGTGTGTGAAGTCATAGAATGGAGGTGTGTGAAGTCATAGAATGGAAGTGTGTGAAGTCACGGAATGGCGGTGTGTGAAGTCATAGAATGGAAGTGTGTGAAGTCATAGAATGTAGGTGTGTGAACTCATAGAATGGAGGTGTGTGACGTCCCAATGGAAGTGTGTGAAGTCATAGAATTGAGGTGTGTGAAGTCACAGAATGGAAGTGTGTGAAGTCAAAATGGAGGTGTGTGACGTCCTAAAATGGAGGCGTGAGAAGTCATAGAATGGAGGTGTGTGAAATCATAGAATAGAGGTTTGTGAAGTCACAGAATGGAGGTGTGTGAACTCAGAATGGAGGTGTGTGTAGTCACAGAATGGAGGTGTGTGAAGTCATCGTATGAAGGTATGTGAAATCATAGAATGGAAGTGTGAGAAGTCATAGAATGGAGGTGTGCAAAGTCACACAGTGAAGGTGGGTGAAGTCATAGAATGGAGGTGTGTGAAGTCACAGAAGAGAGGTGTGTGAAGTCACATAATGGAGGTGTGAGAAGTCAAAATGGAGGTGTGTGACGTCATAAAGTGGAGGTGTGTGAAGTCATAGATTCGAGTTGTGTGAAATCATAGAATGAAGGTTTGTGAAGTCACAGAATTGAGGTGTGTGAAGTCATAGAATGGAGGTGAGTGAAGTCACAGAATGGAGGTGTGTGAAGTCATAGCATGGAGGTATATGAAATCATAGAATGTTAATGTGTGAAGTCATAGAATGGAGGTGTGTGAAGTCATACAATGAAGGTGTGTGAAGTCATAGATTGGAGGTGTGTGAATTCACAGAAGGGAGGTGTGTGGAGTCACATAATGGAGGAGTGTGAAGTCAAAAGGGAGGTGTGTGACGTCCTAAAATGTAGGTGTGTGAAGTCATAGATTGGAGGTGTGTGAAATCATAGATTGGAGGTTTGTGAAGTCACAGAATGGAGGTGTGTGAAGTCATAGAATGGAGGTATGTGAAGTCAAACTGGAGGGGTGTGAAGTCGGAGAATGGAGGTGTGGAAGTCACAGAATGGAGGGGGTGAAGTCACAGTATGGAGGTGTGTGAAGTCAAAGAATGGAGGTGTGTGAAGTCACAGAATGGACGGGTATGAATTCATAGAATGGAGGTGTGTGAAGTCACAGAATTGAGGTGCTTGAAGTTATATATTGGAGTTGTGTGAAGTCAAAATGGATGAGTGAAGTCATAGAATGGAGGTGTGTGAAGTCGGAGAATGGAGGTGTGTGAAGTCACAGAAAGGAGCTGTGTGAAGTCACAGAATGGAAGTGTGTGAAGTCACAGAATGGAGGTGTGTGAAGTCATAGAATGGAGGTGTGTGAAGTCATAGAATGGAGGTGTGTGAAGTCATAGAATATATGTTTGTGAAGTAAGAATGAAGGTGTGTGAAGTCATAGAATGGAGTTGTGTGAAGTGACAGAATGGAGGTGTGTGAAGTCATAGAATGGAGGTGTGTGAAGTGATAGAACGGAGTTGTGTGACGTCATATAATGGAGGTGTGTGAAGTCACATAATGGAGGTGTGTGAAGTCAGAATGGAGGTGTGAAGTCATAGAAAGGAGGTGTGGGATGTCATAGATTGGAGGAGTGTGAAGTCATAGATTGGAGGTGAGTGAAGTCACAGATTCGAGGTCTGTGAACTCATAGAATGGAGGTGTGTGACGTCACAATGGAAGTGTGTGAAGTCATAGAATGGAGGTGTGTGAAGTCACAGAATGGAAGTGTGTGAAGTCAAAATGGAGGTGTGTGACGTCCTAAAATGGAGGTGTGAGAAGTCATAGAATGGAAGTGTGTGAAATCATAGAATAGAGGTTTGTGAAGTCACAGAATGGCGGTGTGTGAACTCAGAATGGAGGTGTGTGTAGTCACAGAATGGAGGTGTGTGAAGTCATCGTATGAAGGTATGTGAAATCATAGAAAGGAAGTGTGTGAAGTCATAGAATGGAGGTGTGCGAATTCATACAATGAAGGTGTGTGAAGTCATAGAATGGAGGTGTGTGAAGTCACAGAAGAGAGGTGTGTGAAGTCACATAATGGAGGTGTGAGAAGTCAAAATGGAGGTGTGTGACGTCATAAAGTGGAGGTGTGTGAAGTCATAGATTGGAGGTGTGTGAAATCATAGAGTGGAGGTTTGTGAAGTCACAGAATGGAGGTGTGTGAAGTCATAGAATGGAGGTGTGTGAAGTCACAGAATGGAGGTGTGTGAAGTCACTGAATGGAGGTGTGTGAACTCAGAATGGAGATGTGTGAAGTCACAGAATGGAGTTGTGTGAAGTCATAGAATTGAGGTGTGTGAAATCACAGAATGGAGGTGCGTGAATTCATAGAATGGAGGTGTGACATCTCAGAATGGATGTGTGTGAAATCGCAGTATGGAGGTGTGTGAGGTCACAGAATGGAGGTGTGAGAACTCACAATGCAGGTGTGTGAAGTCACGGAATGGCGGTGTGTGAAGTCATAGAATGGAAGTGTGTGAAGTCATAGAATGGAGGTGTGTGAAGTCACAGAAGGGAGGTGTGTGGAGTCACATCATGGAGGTGTGTGAAGTCAAATTGGAGGAGTGTGACATTATAAAATGTAGGTGTGTGAAGTCATAGATTGGAGGTGTGTGAAATCATAGAATGGAGGTTTGTGAAGTCACAGAATGGAGGTGTGTGAAGTCATAGAATGGAGGTATGTGAAGTCAAATTGGAGGGGTGTGAAGTCAGAGAATGGAGGTGTGGGAAGTCACAGAATGGAGGTGGGTGAAGTCACAGAATGGAGGTGTGTGAAGTCAAAGAATGGAGGTGTGTGAAGTCACAGAATGGACGGGTATGAGTTCATAGAATGGAGGTGTGTGAAGTCACAGAATTGAGGTGTTTGAAGTTATATATTGGAGGTGTGTGAAGTCAAACTGGATGTGTGAAGTCATAGAATGGAGGTGTGTGAAGTCGGAGAATGGAGGTGTGTGAAGTCACAGAATGGAGCTGTGTGAAGTCACAGAATGGAGGTGTGTGAAGTCACAGAATGGAGGTGTGTGAAGTCAAAGAATGGAGGTGTGTGAAGTCATAGAATGGAGGTGTGTGAAGTCATAGAATGTATGTTTGTGAAGTAAGAATGAAGGTGTGTGAAGTCATAGAATGGAGGTGTGTGAAGTCACAGAATGGAGGTGTGTGAAGTCATAGAATGGAGGTGTGTGAAGTCATAGAACGGAGTTGTGTGACGTCATATAATGGAGGTGTGTGAAGTCACATAATGGAGGTGTGTGAAGTCAGAATGGAGGTGTGAAGTCATAGAAAGGAGGTGTGGGAAGTCATAGAATGGAGGAGTGTGAAGCCATAGATTGGAGGTGAGTGAAGTCACAGATTCGAGGTCTGTGAAGTCATAGAATGGAGGTGTGTGAAGTCGAATGAAGGTGTGTGAAGTCATACAATGTAGGTGTGTGAACTCATAGAATGGAGGGGTGTGACGTTCCAATGGAAGTGTGTGAAGTCATAGAATGGAGGTGTGTGAATTCACAGAATGGAAGTGTGTGAAGTCAAAATGGAGGTGTGTGATGTCGTAAAATGGAGCTGTGAGAAGTCATAGAATGGAGGTATGTGAAATCATAGAAGAGAGATTTGTGAAGTCACAGAATGGAGGTGTGTGAACTCAGAATGGAGGTGTGTGAAGGCACAGAATGGAGGTGTGTGAAGTCATAGAATGGAAGTATGTGAAATCATAGAATGGAGGTGTTTGAAGTCACAGAAGCGAGGTGTGTGGAGTCACATAATGGAGGTGTGTGAAGTCAAAATGGAGGTGTGTGACGTCATAAAATGTAGGTGTGTGAAGTCATAGTTTGGAGGTGTGTGAAATCATAGAATGGAGGTTTGTGAAGTCACAGAATGGAGGTGTGTGAAGTCACAGAATGGAGGTGTGTGAAGTCAGAATGGAGGTATGTGAAGTCAAATTGGAGGGGTGTGAAGTCGGAGAATGGAGGTGTGGGAAGTCACAGAATGGAGGTGGGTGAAGTCACATAATGTAGGTGTGTGAAGTCAAAGAATGGAGGTGTGTGAAGTGAAAGAATGGACGGGTATGATTTCATAGAATGGAGGTGTGTGAAGTCACAGAATTGAGGTGTTTGAAGTTAAATATTGGAGGTGTATGAAGTCAAAAAGGATGTGTGAAGTCATAGAATGGAGGTGTGTGAAGTCGGAGAATGGAGGTGTGTGAAGTCACAGAATGGAGCTGTGTGAAGTCACAGAATGGAGGTGTGTGAAGTCACAGAATGGAGGTGTGTGAAGTCAAAGAATGGAGGTGTGTGAAGTCATAGAATGGAGGTGTGTGAAGTCATAGAATGTATGTTTGTGAAGTAAGAATAAAGGTGTGTTAAGTCATAGAATGGAGGTGTGTGAAGTCACAGAATGAAGGTGTGTGAAGTCATAGAATGGAGATGTGTGAAGTCATAGAACGGAGTTGTGTGAAGTCATAGAATTGAGGTGTGTGAAATCACAGAATGGAGGTGTGTGATATTATATAATGGAGGTGTGTGAAGTCCCACAATGGAGGTGTGTGAAGTCAGAATGGAGGTGTGAAGTCATAGAATAGAGGTGGGTGAAGTCATAGAAAGGAGGTGTGGGAAGTCAGAGAATGGAGGAGTGTGAAGTCATAGAGTGGAGGTGAGTGAAGTCACAGATTCGAGGTCTGTGAAGTCATAGAATGGAGGTGTGTGAAGTCAGACTGGAGGTGTGTGAAGTCATAGAATGGAGGTGTGTGAACTCATAGAATAGAGGTGTGTGACGTCACAATGGAAGTGTGTGAATTCATAGTATGGAGGTGTGAGAAGTCACAGAATGGAGGTGTGTGAAGTCAAAATGGAGGTGTGTGATATCCTAAAATGGAGGTGTGTGAAGTCATAGAATGGAGGTGTGTGAAATCATAGAATGGAGGTGTGTGAAGAAACAGAATTGAGGTGTGTGAAGTCATAGCATGGAGGTATGTGAAATCATAGAATGGAAGTGTGTGAAGTCATAGAATGGAGGTGTGTGAAGTCATACAATGAAGGTGTGTGAAGTCATAGAATGGAGGTGTGTCAAGTCACAGAAGGGAGGTGTGTGGAGTCACAGAATGGAGGTGTGTGAAGTCAAAATGGAGGTGTGAGACGTCCTAAAATGTAGGTGTGTGAAGTCATAGATTGGAGGTGTGTGAAATCATAGAATGGAGGTTTGTGAAGTCACAGAATGGAGGTGTGTGAACTCATAGAATGGAGGTATGTGAAGTCAAATTGGAGGGGTGTGAAGTCGGAGAATGGAGGTGTGGGAAGTCACAGAATGGAGGTGGTGAAGTCACAGAATGGAGGTGTGTGAAGTCAAAGAATGGAGGTGTGTGAAGTCACAGAAAGGAAGGGTATGAATTCATAGAATGGAGGTGTGTGAAGTCACAGAATTGAGGTGTTTGAAGTTATATATTGGAGTTGTGTGAAGTCAAAATGGATGTGTGAAGTCATAGAATGGAGGTGTGTGAAGTCGGAGAATGGAGGTGTGTGAAGTCACAGAATGGAGCTGTGTGAAGTCACAGAATGGAGGTGTGTGAAGTCACAGAATGGAGGTATGTGAAGTCACAGAATTGAGGTGTGTGAAGTCATAGAATGGAGGTGTGTGAAGTGATAGAACGGAGTTGTGTGACGTCATATAATGGAGGTGTGTGAAGTCACATAATGGAGGTGTGTGAAGTCAGAATGGAGGTGTGAAGTCATAGAAAGGAGGTGTGGGATGTCATAGATTGGAGGAGTGTGAAGTCATAGATTGGAGGTGAGTGAAGTCACAGATTCGAGGTCTGTGAACTCATAGAATGGAGGTGTGTGACGTCACAATGGAAGTGTGTGAAGTCATAGAATGGAGGTGTGTGAAGTCACAGAATGGAAGTGTGTGAAGTCAAAATGGAGGTGTGTGACGTCCTAAAATGGAGGTGTGAGAAGTCATAGAATGGAGGTGTGTGAAATCATAGAATAGAGGTTTGTGAAGTCACAGAATGGAGGTGTGTGAACTCAGAATGGAGGTGTGTGTAGTCACAGAATGGAGGTGTGTGAAGTCATCGTATGAAGGTATGTGAAATCATAGAATGGAAGTGTGTGAAGTCATAGAATGGAGGTGTGTGAAGTCACAGAAGAGAGGTGTGTGAAGTCACATAATGGAGGTGTGAGAAGTCAAAATGGAGGTGTGTGACGTCATAAAGTGGAGGAGTGTGAAGTCATAGATTGGAGGTGTGTGAAATCATAGAGTGGAGGTTTGTGAAGTCACAGAATGGAGGTGTGTGAAGTCATAGAATGGAGGTGTGTGAAGTCACAGAATGGAGGTGTGTGAAGTCACAGAATGGAGGTGTGTGAACTCAGAATGGAGATGTGTGAAGTCACAGAATGGAGTTGTGTGAAGTCATAGAATTGAGGTGTGTGAAATCACAGAATGGAGGTGTGTGAATTCATAGAATGGAGGTGTGACATCTCAGAATGGATGTGTGTGAAATCGCAGTATGGAGGTGTGTGAGGTCACAGAATGGAGGTGTGAGAACTCACAATGCAGGTGTGTGAAGTCACGGAATGGCGGTGTGTGAAGTCATAGAATGGAAGTGTGTGAAGTCATAGAATGGAGGTGTGTGAAGTCACAGAAGGGAGGTGTGTGGAGTCACATCATGTAGGTGTGTGAAGTCAAATTGGAGGAGTGTGACATTATAAAATGTAGGTGTGTGAAGTCATAGATTGGAGGTGTGTGAAATCATAGAATGGAGGTTTGTGAAGTCACAGAATGGAGGTGTGTGAAGTCATAGAATGGAGGTATGTGAAGTCAAATTGGAGGGGTGTGAAGTCAGAGAATGGAGGTGTGGGAAGTCACAGAATGGAGGTGGGTGAAGTCACAGAATGGAGGTGTGTGAAGTCAAAGAATGGAGGTGTGTGAAGTCACAGAATGGACGGGTATGAGTTCATAGAATGGAGGTGTGTGAAGTCACAGAATTGAGGTGTTTGAAGTTATATATTGGAGGTGTGTGAAGTCAAAATGGATGTGTGAAGTCATAGAATGCAGGTGTGTGAAGTCAGAGAATGGAGGTGTGTGAAGTCACAGAATGGAGGTGTGTGAAGTCACAGAATGGAGGTGTGTGAAGTCAAAGAATGGAGGTGTGTGAAGTCATAGAATGGAGGTGTGTGAAGTCATAGAATGTATGTTTGTGAAGTAAGAATGAAGGTGTGTGAAGTCATAGAATGGAGGTGTGTGAAGTCACAGAATGGAGGTGTGTGAAGTCATAGAATGGAGGTGTGTGAAGTCATAGAACGGAGTTGTGTGACGTCATATAATGGAGGTGTGTGAAGTCACATAATGGAGGTGTGTGAAGTCAGAATGGAGGTGTGAAGTCATAGAAAGGAGGTGTGGGAAGTCATAGAATGGAGGAGTGTGAAGCCATAGATTGGAGGTGAGTGAAGTCACAGATTCGAGGTCTGTGAAGTCATAGAATGGAGGTGTGTGAAGTCGAATGAAGGTGTGTGAAGTCATACAATGTCGGTGTGTGAACTCATAGAATGGAGGGGTGTGACGTTCCAGTGGAAGTGTGTGAAGTCATAGAATGGAGGTGTGTGAATTCACAGAATGGAAGTGTGTGAAGTCAAAATGGAGGTGTGTGATGTCGTAAAATGGAGCTGTGAGAAGTCATAGAATGGAGGTATGTGAAATCATAGAAGAGAGATTTGTGAAGTCACAGAATGGAGGTGTGTGAACTCAGAATGGAGGTGTGTGAAGGCACAGAATGGAGGTGTGTGAAGTCATAGAATGGAAGTATGTGAAATCATAGAATGGAGGTGTGTGAAGTCACAGAAGCGAGGTGTGTGGAGTCACATAATGGAGGTGTGTGAAGTCAAAATGGAGGTGTGTGACGTCATAAAATGTAGGTGTGTGAAGTCATAGTTTGGAGGTGTGTGAAATCATAGAATGGAGGTTTGTGAAGTCACAGAATGGAGGTGTGTGAAGTCACAGAATGGAGGTGTGTGAAGTCATAGAATGGAGGTATGTGAAGTCAAATTGGAGGGGTGTGAAGTCGGAGAATGGAGGGGTGGGAAGTCACAGAATGGAGGTGGGTGAAGTCACATAATGTAGGTGTGTGAAGTCAAAGAATGGAGGTGTGTGAAGTCAAAGAATGGACGGGTATGATTTCATAGAATGGAGGTGTGTGAAGTCACAGAATTGAGGTGTTTGAAGTTATATATTGGAGGTGTGTGAAGTCAAAAAGGATGTGTGAAGTCATAGAATGGAGGTGTGTGAAGTCGGAGAATGGAGGTGTGTGAAGTCACAGAATGGAGCTGTGTGAAGTCACAGAATGGAGGTGTGTGAAGTCACAGAATGGAGGTGTGTGAAGTCAAAGAATGGAGGTGTGTGAAGTCATAGAAT
Source organism: Megascapheus bottae (assembly GCA_024803745.1). Taxonomy (NCBI): domain Eukaryota; kingdom Metazoa; phylum Chordata; class Mammalia; order Rodentia; family Geomyidae; genus Megascapheus; species Megascapheus bottae. Next base: position 10,052 of record JANJXV010002128.1, read on the forward strand.
GGAGGTGTGTGAAGTCATAGAATGTATGTTTGTGAAGTAAGAATGAAGGTGTGTTAAGTCATAGAATGGAGGTGTGTGAAGTCACAGAATGGAGGTGTGTGAAGTCATAGAATGGAGATGTGTGAAGTCATAGAACGGAGTTGTGTGAAGTCATAGAATTGAGGTGTGTGAAATCACAGAATGGAGGTGTGTGATATCATATAATGGAGGTGTGTGAAGTCCCAGAATGGAGGTGTGTGAAGTCAGAATGGAGGTGTGAAGTCATAGAATAGAGGTGGGTGAAGTCATAGAAAGGAGGTGTGGGAAGTCAGAGAATGGAGGAGTGTGAAGTCATAGAGTGGAGGTGAGTGAAGTCACAGATTCGAGGTGTGTGAAGTCATAGAATGGAGGTGTGTGAAATCATAGAATGGAGGTGTGTGAAGAAACAGAATGGAGGTGTGTGAAGTCATAGCATGGAGGTATGTGAAATCATAGAATGGAAGTGTGTGAAGTCATAGAATGGAGGTGTGTGAAGTCATACAATGAAGGTGTGTGAAGTCATAGAATGGAGGTGTGTCAAGTCACAGAAGGGAGGTGTGTGGAGTCACAGAATGGAGGTGTGTGAAGTCAAAATGGAGGTGTGTGACGTCCTAAAATGTAGGTGTGTGAAGTCATAGATTGGAGGTGTGTGAAATCATAGAATGGAGGTTTGTGAAGTCACAGAATGGAGGTGTGTGAAGTCATAGAATGGAGGTATGTGAAGTCAAATTGGAGGGGTGTGAAGTCGGAGAATGGAGGTGTGGGAAGTCACAGAATGGAGGTGGTGAAGTCACAGAATGGAGGTGTGTGAAGTCAAAGAATGGAGGTGTGTGAAGTCACAGAAAGGAAGGGTATGAATTCATAGAATGGAGGTGTGTGAAGTCACAGAATTGAGGTGTTTGAAGTTATATATTGGAGTTGTGTGAAGTCAAAATGGATGTGTGAAGTCATAGAATGGAGGTGTGTGAAGTCGGAGAATGGAGGTGTGTGAAGTCACAGAATGGAGCTGTGTGAAGTCACAGAATGGAGGTGTGTGAAGTCACAGAATGGAGGTATGTGAAGTCACAGAATTGAGGTGTGTGAAGTCATAGAATGGAGGTGTGTGAAGTGATAGAACGGAGTTGTGTGACGTCATATAATGGAGGTGTGTGAAGTCACATAATGGAGGTGTGTGAAGTCAGAATGGAGGTGTGAAGTCATAGAAAGGAGGTGTGGGATGTCATAGATTGGAGGAGTGTGAAGTCATAGATTGGAGGTGAGTGAAGTCACAGATTCGAGGTCTGTGAACTCATAGAATGGAGGTGTGTGACGTCACAATGGAAGTGTGTGAAGTCATAGAATGGAGGTGTGTGAAGTCACAGAATGGAAGTGTGTGAAGTCAAAATGGAGGTGTGTGACGTCCTAAAATGGAGGTGTGAGAAGTCATAGAATGGAGGTGTGTGAAATCATAGAATAGAGGTTTGTGAAGTCACAGAATGGAGGTGTGTGAACTCAGAATGGAGGTGTGTGTAGTCACAGAATGGAGGTGTGTGAAGTCATCGTATGAAGGTATGTGAAATCATAGAATGGAAGTGTGTGAAGTCATAGAATGGAGGTGTGTGAAGTCACAGAAGAGAGGTGTGTGAAGTCACATAATGGAGGTGTGAGAAGTCAAAATGGATGTGTGTAACGTCATAAAGTGGAGGTGTGTGAAGTCATAGATTGGAGGTGTGTGAAATCATAGAGTGGAGGTTTGTGAAGTCACAGAATGGAGGTGTGTGAAGTCATAGAATGGAGGTGTGTGAAGTCACAGAATGGAGGTGTGTGAAGTCACAGAATGGAGGTGTGTGAAGTCACAGAAGGAGGTGTGTGGAGTCACATCATGGAGGTGTGTGCAGTCAAATTGGAGGAGTGTGACATTATAAAATGTAGGTGTGTGAAGTCATAGATTGGAGGTGTGTGAAATCATAGAATGGAGGTTTGTGAAGTCACAGAATGGAGGTGTGTGAAGTCATAGAATGGAGGTATGTGAATTCAAATTGGAGGTGTGTGAAGTCAGAGAATGGAGGTGTGGGAAGTCACAGAATGGAGGTGGGTGAAGTCACAGAATGGAGGTGTGTGAAGTCAAAGAATGGAGGTGTGTGAAGTCACAGAATGGACGGGTATGAGTTCATAGAATGGAGGTGTGTGAAGTCACAGAATTGAGGTGTTTGAAGTTATATATTGGAGGTGTGTGAAGTCACAGAATGGAGGTGTGTGAAGTCATAGAATGGATGTATGTGAAGTCAAATTGGAGGTGTGTGAAGTCAGAGAATGGAGGTGTGGGAAGTCAGAGAATGGAGGTGGGTGAAGTCACAGAATGGATTTGTGTGAAGTCAAAGAATGGAGGTGTGTGAAGTCACAGAATGGACGGGTATGAGTTCATAGAATGGAGGTGTGTGAAGTCACAGAATTGAGGTGTTTGAAGTTATATATTGGAGGTGTGTGAAGTCAAAATGGATGCGTGAAGTCATAGAACGGAGGTGTGTGAAGTCGGACAATGGAGGTGTGTGAAGTCACAGAATGGAGGTGTGTGAAGTCACAGAATGGAGGTGTGTGAAGTCAAAGAATGGAGGTGTGTGAAGTCATAGAATGGAGGTGTGTGAAGTCATAGAATGTATGTTTGTGAAGTAAGAATGAAGGTGTGTGAAGTCATAGAATGGAGGTGTGTGAAGTCACAGAATGGAGGTGTGTGAAGTCATAGAATGGAGGTGTGTGAAGTCATAGAACGGAGTTGTGTGACGTCATATAATGGAGGTGTGTGAAGTCACATAATGGAGGTGTGTGAAGTCAGAATGGAGGTGTGAAGTCATAGAAAGGAGGTGTGGGAAGTCATAGAATGGAGGAGTGTGAAGGCATAGATTGGAGGTGAGTGAAGTCACAGATTCGAGGTCTGTGAAGTCATAGAATGGAGGTGTGTGAAGTCGAATGAAGGTGTGTGAAGTCATACAATGTAGGTGTGTGAACTCATAGAATGGAGGGGTGTGACGTTCCAATGGAAGTGTGTGAAGTCATAGAATGGAGGTGTGTGAAGTCACAGAATGGAAGTGTGTGAAGTCAAAATGGAGGTGTGTGACGTCATAAAATGGAGCTGTGAGAAGTCATAGAATGGAGGTATGTGAAATCATAGAAGAGAGATTTGTGAAGTCACAGAATGGAGGTGTGTGAACTCAGAATGGAGGTGTGTGAAGGCACAGAATGGAGGTGTGTGAAGTCATAGAATGGAAGTATGTGAAATCATAGAATGGAGGTGTGTGAAGTCACAGAAGCGAGGTGTGTGGAGTCACATAATGGAGGTGTGTGAAGTCAAAATGGAGGTGTGTGACGTCATAAAATGTAGGTGTGTGAAGTCATAGTTTGGAGGTGTGTGAAATCATAGAATGGAGGTTTGTGAAGTCACAGAATGGAGGTGTGTGAAGTCACAGAATGGAGGTGTGTGAAGTCATAGAATGGAGGTATGTGAAGTCAAATTGGAGGGGTGTGAAGTCGGAGAATGGAGGTGTGGGAAGTCACAGAATGGAGGTGGGTGAAGTCACAGAATGGAGTTGTGTGAAGTCAAAGAATGGAGGTGTGTGAAGTCAAAGAATGGACGGGTATGATTTCATAGAATGGAGGTGTGTGAAGTCACAGAATTGAGGTGTTTGAAGTAATATATTGGAGGTGTGTGAAGTCAAAACGGATGTGTGAAGTCATAGAATGGAGGTGTGTGAAGTCGGAGAATGGAGGTGTGTGAAGTCACAGAATGGAGCTGTGTGAAGTCACAGAATGGAGGTGTGTGAAGTCACAGAATGGAGGTGTGTGAAGTCAAAGAATGGAGGTGTGTGAAGTCATAGAATGGAGGTGTGTGAAGTCATAGAATGTATGTTTGTGAAGTAAGAATGAAGGTGTGTGAAGTCATAGAATGGAGGTGTGTGAAGTCACAGAATGGAGGTGTGTGAAGTCATAGAATGGAGATGTGTGAAGTCATAGAACGGAGTTGTGTGACCTCATATAATGGAGGTGTTTGAAGTCACATAATGGAGGTGTGTGAAGTCAGAATGGAGGTGTGTGAAGTCGAATGAAGGTGTGTGAAGTCAAAGAATGTAGGTGTGTGAACTAATAGAATGGAGGTGTGTGATGTCACAATGGAAGTTTGTGAAGTCATAGAATGGAGGTGTATGAAGTCACAAAATGGAAGTGTGTGATGTCAAAATGGAGGTGTGTGACATCCTAAAATGGAGGTGTGTGAAGTCATAGAATGGAGGTGTGTGAAATCATAGAATAGAGGTTTGGGAAGTCACAGAATGGAGGTGTGTGAACTCAGAATGGAGGTGTGTCAAGTCACAGAATGGAGGTGTGTGAAGTCACAGAATGAAAGTGTGTGAAGTCAAAATGGAGGTGTGTGACATCCTAAAATGGAGGTGTGTGAAATCATAGAATAGAGGTTTGTGAAGTCACAAAATGGAGGTGTGTGAATTCAGAATGGAGGTGTGTGAAGTCACAGAATGGAAGTTTGTGAAGTCAAAACGGAGGTGTGTGAAGTCAAAGAATGGAGGTGTGTGAAGTCACAAAATGGTGGTGTGTGAAATCAAAATGGTGGTGTGTGAAGTCACAAATGGAGGTGTGTGAAGTCACAGAATGTAGGCGTGTGAAGTCAAAATGGAGGTGTGTGAAGTCAAAGAATGGAGGTGTGTGAACTCAGAGAATGGAGGTGTGTGAAGTCATGGAATGGAGGTTTGTGAAGTCAAACATAGGAAGTGTGGGAAGTTACAGAAAGAAGATGTGTGAAGTTATACAATGGAGGTGTGTGAAGTCAGAATGCAGGTGTGGGAAGTCATAGAATGGACGTGTGTGAAGTCATAGAATGGAGGTGTGTGAAGTCATAGAATGGAAGTGTGTGAAGTCATAGAATGGAGGTGTGTGAAGTCATAGAATGGAGGTGGGTGAAGTCACGGAAGGGAGGTGTGTGAAATCACAGAATGGAGGTGTGTGAAGTCACAGAATGGAGGTGTGTGAAGTCACAGAATGGAGATGTGTGAAGTCAAAAAGGTGGTGTGAGAAGTCACAAATGTAAGTGTGTGAAGTCACAGAATGGATTTGTGAAGTCAAAATGGTTGTGTGTGAAGTCAAAGAATGTAGGTGTGTGAAGTCATCGAAGGGAGGTGTGTGAAGTCACAGAATGGAGGTGTGTGAAGTCAGAATAGAGGTGTGCGAAGTCATAGAATGGAGGTGTGTGAAGTCAGAATGGAGGTGTGTGAAGTCATAGAATGGAGGTGTGTGAAGTCAGAATGGAGGTGTGAAGTCATAGAAAGGAGGTGTGGGATGTCATAGATTGGAGGAGTGTGAAGTCATAGATTGGAGGTGAGTGAAGTCACAGATTCGAGGTCTGTGAACTCATAGAATGGAGGTGTGTGACGTCACAATGGAAGTGTGTGAAGTCATAGAATGGAGGTTTGTGAAGTCACAGAATGGAAGTGTGTGAAGTCAAAATGGAGGTGTGTGACATCCTAAAATGGAGGTGTGAGAAGTCATAGAATGGAGGTGTGTGAAATCATAGAATAGAGGTTTGTGAAGTCACAGAATGGCGGTGTGTGAACTCAGAATGGAGGTGTGTGTAGTCACAGAATGGAGGTGTGTGAAGTCATCGTATGAAGGTATGTGAAATCTTAGAATGGAAGTGTGTGAAGTCATAGAATGGAGGTGTGCGAAGTCATACAATGAAGGTGTGTGAAGTCATAGAATGGAGGTGTGTGAAGTCACAGAAGAGAGGTGTGTGAAGTCACATAATGGAGGTGTGAGAAGTCAAAACGGAGGTGTGTGACGTCATAAAGTGGAGGTGTGTGAAGTCATAGATTGGAGGTGTGTGAAATCATAGAGTGAAGGTTTGTGAAGTCACAGAATGGAGGTGTGTGAAGTCATAGAATGGAGGTGTGTGAAGTCACAGAATGGAGGTGTGTGAAGTCACAGAATGGAGGTGTGTGAACTCAGAATGGAGATGTGTGAAGTCACAGAATGGAGTTGTGTGAAGTCATGGAATTGAGGTGTGTGAAATCACAGAATGGAGGTGTGTGAATTCATAGAATGGAGGTGTGACATCTCAGAATGGATGTGTGTGAAATCACAGAATGGAGGTGTGTGAGGTCACAGAATGGAGGTGTGAGAACTCACAATGCAGGTGTGTGAAGACACGGAATGGCGGTGTGTGAAGTCATAGAATGGAAGTGTGTGAAGTCATAGAATGGAGGTGTGTGAAGTCACAGAAGGGAGGTGTGTGAAGTCAAAATGGAGGTGTGTGACATCATAAAATGTAGGTGTGTGAAGTCATAGATTGGAGGTGTGTGAAATCATAGAATGGAGGTTTGTGAAGTCACAGAATGGAGGTGTGTGAAGTCATAGAATGGAGGTATGTGAAGTCAAATTGGAGGGGTGTGAAGTCAGAGAATGGAGGTGTGGGAAGTCACAGAATGGACGGGTATGATTTCATAGAATGGAGGTGTGTAAAGTCACAGAATTGAGGTGTTTGAAGTTATATACTGGAGGTGTGTGAAATCAAAATGGATGTGTGAAGTCATAGAACGGAGGTGTGTGAAGTCGGAGAATGGAGTTGTGTGAAGTCACAGAATGGAGGTGTGTGAAGTCACAGAATGGATGTGTGTGAAGTCAAAGAATGGAGGTGTGTGAAGTCAAAGAATGGAGGTGTGTGAATTCATAGAATGTATGTTTGTGAAGTAAGAATGAAGGTGTGTGAAGTCATAGAATGGAGGTGTGTGAAGTCACAGAATGGAGGTGTGTGAAGTCATAGAATGGAGGTGTGTGAAGTCATAGAACGGAGTTGTATGACGTCATATAATGGAGGTGTGTGAAGTCACATAATGGAGGTGTGTGAAGTCAGAATGAAGGTGTGAAGTCATAGAAAGGAGGTGTGGGAAGTCCTAGAATGGAGGAGTGTGAAGTCATAGATTGGAGGTGAGTGAAGTCACAGATTCGAGGTCTGTGAAGTCATAGAATGGAGGTGTGTGAAGTCGAATGAAGGTGTGTGAAGTCTTACAATGTAGGTGTGTGAACTCATAGAATGGAGGGGTGTGACGTTCCAATGGAAGTGTGTGAAGTCATAGAATGGAGGTGTGTGAAGTCACAGAATGGAAGTGTGTGAAGTCAAAATGGAGGTGTGTGACGTCGTAAAATGGAGCTGTGAGAAGTCATAGAATGGAGGTATGTGAAATCATAGAAGGGAGATTTGTGAAGTCACAGAATGGAGGTGTGTGAACTCAAAATGGAGGTGTGTGAAGGCACAGAATGGAGGTGTGTGAAGTCATCGTATGAAGGTATGTGAAATCATAGAATGGAGGTGTGTGAAGTCACAGAATGGAGGTGTGTGAAGTCACAGAATGGAGGTGTGTGAACTCAGAATGGAGATGTGTGAAGTCACAGAATGGAGTTGTGTGAAGTCATAGAATTGAGGTGTGTGAAATCACAGAATGGAGGTGTGTGAATTCATAGAATGGAGGTGTGACATCTCAGAATGGAGGTGTGTGAAATCGCAGAATGGAGGTGTGTGAGGTCAGAGAATGGAGGTGTGTGAACTCACAATGCAGGTGTGTGAAGTCACGGAATGGCGGTGTGTGAAGTCATAGAATGGAAGTGTGTGAAGTCATAGAATGGAGGTGTGTGAAGTCAGAGAAGCGAGGTGTGTGGAGTCACAAATGGAGGTGTGTGAAGTCAAAATGGAGGTGTGTGACGTCATAAAATGTAGGTGTGTGAAGTCATAGTTTGGAGATGTGTGAAATCATAGAATGGAGGTTTGTGAAGTCACAGAATGGATGTGTGTGAACTCACAGAATGGAGGTGTGTGAAGTCATAGAATGGAGGTATGTGAAGTCAAATTGGAGGTGTGTGAAGTCGGAGAATGGAGGTGGGGGAAGTCACAGAATGGAGGTGATTGAAGTCACAGAATGGAGGTGTGTGAAGTCAAAGAATGGAGGTGTGTGAAGTCAAAGAATGGACGAGTATGATTTCATAGAATGGAGGTGTGTGAAGTCACAGAATTGAGGTGTTTGAAGTTATATATTGGAGGTGTGTGAAGTCAAAATGGATGTGTGAAGTCATAGAATGGAGGTGTGTGAAGTCACAGAATGGAGCTGTGTGAAGTCACAGAATGGAGGTGTGTGAAGTCACAGAATGGAGGTGTGTGAAGTCAAAGAATGGAGGTGTGTGAAGTCATAGAATGGAGGTGTGTGAAGTCATAGAATGTATGTTTGTGAAGTAAGAATGAAGGTGTGTGAAGTCATAGAATGGAGGTGTGTGAAGTCACAGAATGGAGGTGTGTGAAGTCATAGAATGGAGGTGTGTGAAGTCATAGAACGGAGTTGTGTGACGTCATATAATGGAGGTGTGTGAAGTCACATAATGGAGGTGTGTGAAGTCAGAATGGTGGTCCGAAGTCATAGAAAGGAGGTGTGGGAAGTCATAGAATGGAGGAGTGTGAAGTCATAGATTGGAGGTGAGTGAAGTCACAGATTCGAGGTCTGTGAAGTCATAGAATGGAGGTGTGTGAAGTCGAATGAAGGTGTGTGAAGTCATACAATGTAGGTGTGTGAACTCATAGAATGGAGGGGTGTGACGTTCCAATGGAAGTGTGTGAAGTCATAGAATGGAGGTGTGTGAAGTCACAGAATGGAAGTGTGTGATGTCAAAATGGAGGTGTGTGACGTCGTAAAATGGAGCTGTGAGAAGTCATAGAATGGAGGTATGTGAAATCATAGAAGAGAGATTTGTGAAGTCACAGAATGGAGGTGTGTGAACTCAGAATGGAGGTGTGTGAAGGCACAGAATGGAGGTGTGTGAAGTCATCGTATGAAGGTATGTGAAATCATAGAATGCAGGTGTGTGAAGTCACAGAATGGAGGTGTGTGAAGTCACAGAATGGAGGTGTGTGAACTCAGAATGGAGATGTGTGAAGTCACAGAATGGAGTTGTGTGAAGTCATAGAATTGAGGTGTGTGAAATCACAGAATGGAGATGTGTGAATTCATAGAATGGAGGTGTGACATCTCAGAATGGAGGTGTGTGAAATCGCAGAATGGAGGTGTGTGAGGTCAGAGAATGGAGGTGTGTGAACTCACAATGCAGGTGTGTGAAGTCACGGAATGGCGGTGTGTGAAGTCATAGAATGGAAGTGTGTGAAGTCATAGAATGGAGGTGTGTGAAGTCACAGAAGCGAGGTGTGTGGAGTCACATAATGGAGGTGTGTGATGTCAAAATGGAGGTGTGTGACGTCATAAAATGTAGGTGTGTGAAGTCAGAGTTTGGAGGTGTGTGAAATCATAGAATGGAGGTTTGTGAAGTCACAGAATGGAGGTGTGTGAAGTCACAGAATGGAGGTGTGTGAAGTCATAGAATGGAGGTATGTGAAGTCAAATTGGAGGTGTGTGAAGTCAGAGAATGGAGGTGTGGGAAGTCACAGAATGGAGGTGGGTGAAGTCACAGAATGGAGGTGTGTGAAGTCAAAGAATGGAGGTGTGTGAAGTCAAAGAATGGACGGGTATGATTTCATAGAATGGAGGTGTGTGAAGTCACAGAATTGAGGTGTTTGAAGTTATATATTGGAGGTGTGTGAAGTCAAAATGGATGTGTGATGTCATAGAATGGAGGTGTGTGAAGTCGGAGAACGGAGGTGTGTGAAGTCACAGAATGGAGCTGTGTGAAGTCACAGAATGGAGGTGTGTGAAGTCACAGAATGGAGGTGTGTGAAGTCAAAGAATGGAGGTGTGTGAAGTCATAGAATGGAGGTGTGTGAAGTCATAGAATGTATGTTTGTGAAGTAAGAATGAAGGTGTGTGAAGTCATAGAATGGAGGTGTGTGAAGTCACAGAATGGAGGTGTGTGAAGTCATAGAATGGAGGTGTGTGAAGTCATAGAACGGAGTTGTGTGACGTCATATAATGGAGGTGTGTGAAGTCACATAATGGAGGTGTGTGAAGTCAGAATGCAGGTGTGTGAAGTCGAATGAAGGTGTGTGAAGTCATAAAATATAGGTGTGTGAACTAATAGAATGGAGGTGTGTGATGTCACAATGGAAGTCTGTGAAGTCATAGAATGGAGGTGTATGAAGTCACAAAATGGAAGTGTGTGATGTCAAAATGGAGGTGTGTGACGTCCTAAAATGGAGGTGTGTGAAGTCATAGAATGGAGGTGTGTGAAATCATAGAATAGAGGTTTGGGAAGTCACAGAATGGAGGTGTGTGAACTCAGAATGGAGGTGTGTGAAGTCACAGAATGGAGGTGTGTGAAGTCATCGCATGAAGGTATGTGAAATCATAGAATTTAGGTGTGTGAAGTCACAGAATGAAAGTGTGTGAAGTCAAAATGGAGGTGTGTGACGTCCTAAAATGGAGGTGTGTGAAATCATAGAATAGAGGTTTGTGAAGTCACAAAATGGAGGTGTGTGAACTCAGAATGGAGGTGTGTGAAGTCACAGAATGGAAGTGTGTGAAGTCAAAACGGAGGTGTGTGAAGTCAAAGAATGGAGGTGTGTGAAGTCACAGAATGGTGGTGTGTGAAATCAAAATGGTGGTGTGTGAAGTCACAAATGGAGGTGTGTGAAGTCACAGAATGTAGGTGTGTGAAGTCAAAATGGAGGTGTGTGAAGTCAAAGAATGGAGGTGTGTGAACTCAGAGAATGGAGGTGTGTGAAGTCATGGAATGGAGGTTTGTGAAGTCAAACAGTGGAAGTGTGGGAAGTTACAGAAAGAAGATGTGTGAAGTCATACAATGGAGCTGTGTGAAGTCAGAATGCAGGTGTGGGAATTCATAGAATGGAGGTGTGTGAAGTCATAGAATGGAGGTGTGTGAAGTCATAGAATGGAAGTGTGTGAAGTCATAGAATGGGGGTGTGTGAAGTCATAGAATGGAGGTGGGTGAATTCACGGAAGGGAGGTGTGTGAAATCACAGAATGGAGGTGTGTGAAGTCACAGAATGGAGGTGTGTGAAGTCACAGAATGGATTTGTGAAGTCAAAATGGTTGTGTGTGAAGTCAAAGAATGTAGGTGTGTGAAGTCATCGAAGGGAGGTGTGTGAAGTCACAGAATGGAGGTGTGTGAAGTCAGAATAGAGTTGTGCGAAGTCATAGGATGGAGGTGTGTGAAGTCAGAATGGTGGTGTGTGAAGTCATAGAATGGAGGTGTGTGAAGTCAGAATGGAGGTGTGAAGTCATAGAAAGGAGGTGTGGGATGTCATAGATTGGAGGAGTGTGAAGTCCTAGATTGGAGGTGAGTGAAGTCACAGATTCGAGGTCTGTGAACTCATAGAATGGAGGTGTGTGACGTCCCAATGGAAGTGTGTGAAGTCATAGAATGGAGGTGTGTGAAGTCACAGAATGGAGGTGTGTGAAGTCATAGAATGGAGGTATGTGAAGTCAAATTGGAGGGGTGTGAAGTCAGAGAATGGAGGTGTGGGAAGTCACAGAATGGACGGGTATGATTTCATAGAATGGAGGTGTGTAAAGTCACAGAATTGAGGTGTTTGAAGTTATATATTGGAGGTGTGTGAAATCAAAATGGATGTGTGAAGTCATAGAACGGAGGTGTGTGAAGTCGGAGAATGGAGTTGTGTGAAGTCACAGAATGGAGGTGTGTGAAGTCACAGAATGGATGTGTGTGAAGTCAAAGAATGGAGGTGTGTGAAGTCAAAGAATGGAGGTGTGTGAATTCATAGAATGTATGTTTGTGAAGTAAGAATGAAGGTGTGTGAAGTCATAGAATGGAGGTGTGTGAAGTCACAGAATGGAGGTGTGTGAAGTCATAGAATGGAGGTGTGTGAAGTCATAGAACGGAGTTGTATGACGTCATATAATGGAGGTGTGTGAAGTCACATAATGGAGGTGTGTGAAGTCAGAATGAAGGTGTGAAGTCATAGAAAGGAGGTGTGGGAAGTCCTAGAATGGAGGAGTGTGAAGTCATAGATTGGAGGTGAGTGAAGTCACAGATTCGAGGTCTGTGAAGTCATAGAATGGAGGTGTGTGAAGTCGAATGAAGGTGTGTGAAGTCTTACAATGTAGGTGTGTGAACTCATAGAATGGAGGGGTGTGACGTTCCAATGGAAGTGTGTGAAGTCATAGAATGGAGGTGTGTGAAGTCACAGAATGGAAGTGTGTGAAGTCAAAATGGAGGTGTGTGACGTCGTAAAATGGAGCTGTGAGAAGTCATAGAATGGAGGTATGTGAAATCATAGAAGAGAGATTTGTGAAGTCACAGAATGGAGGTGTGTGAACTCAAAATGGAGGTGTGTGAAGGCACAGAATGGAGGTGTGTGAAGTCATCGTATGAAGGTATGTGAAATCATAGAATGGAGGTGTGTGAAGTCACAGAATGGAGGTGTGTGAAGTCACAGAATGGAGGTGTGTGAACTCAGAATGGAGATGTGTGAAGTCACAGAATGGAGTTGTGTGAAGTCATAGAATTGAGGTGTGTGAAATCACAGAATGGAGGTGTGTGAATTCATAGAATGGAGGTGTGACATCTCAGAATGGAGGTGTGTGAAATCGCAGAATGGAGGTGTGTGAGGTCAGAGAATGGAGGTGTGTGAACTCACAATGCAGGTGTGTGAAGTCACGGAATGGCGGTGTGTGAAGTCATAGAATGGAAGTGTGTGAAGTCATAGAATGGAGGTGTGTGAAGTCAGAGAAGCGAGGTGTGTGGAGTCACAAATGGAGGTGTGTGAAGTCAAAATGGAGGTGTGTGACGTCATAAAATGTAGGTGTGTGAAGTCATAGTTTGGAGATGTGTGAAATCATAGAATGGAGGTTTGTGAAGTCACAGAATGGAGGTGTGTGAACTCACAGAATGGAGGTGTGTGAAGTCATAGAATGGAGGTATGTGAAGTCAAATTGGAGGTGTGTGAAGTCGGAGAATGGAGGTGGGGGAAGTCACAGAATGGAGGTGATTGAAGTCACAGAATGGAGGTGTGTGAAGTCAAAGAATGGAGGTGTGTGAAGTCAAAGAATGGACGAGTATGATTTCATAGAATGGAGGTGTGTGAAGTCACAGAATTGAGGTGTTTGAAGTTATATATTGGAGGTGTGTGAAGTCAAAATGGATGTGTGAAGTCATAGAATGGAGGTGTGTGAAGTCACAGAATGGAGCTGTGTGAAGTCACAGAATGGAGGTGTGTGAAGTCACAGAATGGAGGTGTGTGAAGTCAAAGAATGGAGGTGTGTGAAGTCATAGAATGGAGGTGTGTGAAGTCATAGAATGTATGTTTGTGAAGTAAGAATGAAGGTGTGTGAAGTCATAGAATGGAGGTGTGTGAAGTCACAGAATGGAGGTGTGTGAAGTCATAGAATGGAGGTGTGTGAAGTCATAGAACGGAGTTGTGTGACGTCATATAATGGAGGTGTGTGAAGTCACATAATGGAGGTGTGTGAAGTCAGAATGGTGGTCCGAAGTCATAGAAAGGAGGTGTGGGAAGTCATAGAATGGAGGAGTGTGAAGTCATAGATTGGAGGTGAGTGAAGTCACAGATTCGAGGTCTGTGAAGTCATAGAATGGAGGTGTGTGAAGTCGAATGAAGGTGTGTGAAGTCATACAATGTAGGTGTGTGAACTCATAGAATGGAGGGGTGTGACGTTCCAATGGAAGTGTGTGAAGTCATAGAATGGAGGTGTGTGAAGTCACAGAATGGAAGTGTGTGATGTCAAAATGGAGGTGTGTGACGTCGTAAAATGGAGCTGTGAGAAGTCATAGAATGGAGGTATGTGAAATCATAGAAGAGAGATTTGTGAAGTCACAGAATGGAGGTGTGTGAACTCAGAATGGAGGTGTGTGAAGGCACAGAATGGAGGTGTGTGAAGTCATCGTATGAAGGTATGTGAAATCATAGAATGCAGGTGTGTGAAGTCACAGAATGGAGGTGTGTGAAGTCACAGAATGGAGGTGTGTGAACTCAGAATGGAGATGTGTGAAGTCACAGAATGGAGTTGTGTGAAGTCATAGAATTGAGGTGTGTGAAATCACAGAATGGAGATGTGTGAATTCATAGAATGGAGGTGTGACATCTCAGAATGGAGGTGTGTGAAATCGCAGAATGGAGGTGTGTGAGGTCAGAGAATGGAGGTGTGTGAACTCACAATGCAGGTGTGTGAAGTCACGGAATGGCGGTGTGTGAAGTCATAGAATGGAAGTGTGTGAAGTCATAGAATGGAGGTGTGTGAAGTCACAGAAGCGAGGTGTGTGGAGTCACATAATGGAGGTGTGTGATGTCAAAATGGAGGTGTGTGACGTCATAAAATGTAGGTGTGTGAAGTCAGAGTTTGGAGGTGTGTGAAATCATAGAATGGAGGTTTGTGAAGTCACAGAATGGAGGTGTGTGAAGTCACAGAATGGAGGTGTGTGAAGTCATAGAATGGAGGTATGTGAAGTCAAATTGGAGGTGTGTGAAGTCAGAGAATGGAGGTGTGGGAAGTCACAGAATGGAGGTGGGTGAAGTCACAGAATGGAGGTGTGTGAAGTCAAAGAATGGAGGTGTGTGAAGTCAAAGAATGGACGGGTATGATTTCATAGAATGGAGGTGTGTGAAGTCACAGAATTGAGGTGTTTGAAGTTATATATTGGAGGTGTGTGAAGTCAAAATGGATGTGTGATGTCATAGAATGGAGGTGTGTGAAGTCGGAGAACGGAGGTGTGTGAAGTCACAGAATGGAGCTGTGTGAAGTCACAGAATGGAGGTGTGTGAAGTCACAGAATGGAGGTGTGTGAAGTCAAAGAATGGAGGTGTGTGAAGTCATAGAATGGAGGTGTGTGAAGTCATAGAATGTATGTTTGTGAAGTAAGAATGAAGGTGTGTGAAGTCATAGAATGGAGGTGTGTGAAGTCACAGAATGGAGGTGTGTGAAGTCATAGAATGGAGGTGTGTGAAGTCATAGAACGGAGTTGTGTGACGTCATATAATGGAGGTGTGTGAAGTCACATAATGGAGGTGTGTGAAGTCAGAATGCAGGTGTGTGAAGTCGAATGAAGGTGTGTGAAGTCATAAAATATAGGTGTGTGAACTAATAGAATGGAGGTGTGTGATGTCACAATGGAAGTCTGTGAAGTCATAGAATGGAGGTGTATGAAGTCACAAAATGGAAGTGTGTGATGTCAAAATGGAGGTGTGTGACGTCCTAAAATGGAGGTGTGTGAAGTCATAGAATGGAGGTGTGTGAAATCATAGAATAGAGGTTTGGGAAGTCACAGAATGGAGGTGTGTGAACTCAGAATGGAGGTGTGTGAAGTCACAGAATGGAGGTGTGTGAAGTCATCGCATGAAGGTATGTGAAATCATAGAATTTAGGTGTGTGAAGTCACAGAATGAAAGTGTGTGAAGTCAAAATGGAGGTGTGTGACGTCCTAAAATGGAGGTGTGTGAAATCATAGAATAGAGGTTTGTGAAGTCACAAAATGGAGGTGTGTGAACTCAGAATGGAGGTGTGTGAAGTCACAGAATGGAAGTGTGTGAAGTCAAAACGGAGGTGTGTGAAGTCAAAGAATGGAGGTGTGTGAAGTCACAGAATGGTGGTGTGTGAAATCAAAATGGTGGTGTGTGAAGTCACAAATGGAGGTGTGTGAAGTCACAGAATGTAGGTGTGTGAAGTCAAAATGGAGGTGTGTGAAGTCAAAGAATGGAGGTGTGTGAACTCAGAGAATGGAGGTGTGTGAAGTCATGGAATGGAGGTTTGTGAAGTCAAACAGTGGAAGTGTGGGAAGTTACAGAAAGAAGATGTGTGAAGTCATACAATGGAGCTGTGTGAAGTCAGAATGCAGGTGTGGGAATTCATAGAATGGAGGTGTGTGAAGTCATAGAATGGAGGTGTGTGAAGTCATAGAATGGAAGTGTGTGAAGTCATAGAATGGGGGTGTGTGAAGTCATAGAATGGAGGTGGGTGAATTCACGGAAGGGAGGTGTGTGAAATCACAGAATGGAGGTGTGTGAAGTCACAGAATGGAGGTGTGTGAAGTCACAGAATGGATTTGTGAAGTCAAAATGGTTGTGTGTGAAGTCAAAGAATGTAGGTGTGTGAAGTCATCGAAGGGAGGTGTGTGAAGTCACAGAATGGAGGTGTGTGAAGTCAGAATAGAGTTGTGCGAAGTCATAGGATGGAGGTGTGTGAAGTCAGAATGGTGGTGTGTGAAGTCATAGAATGGAGGTGTGTGAAGTCAGAATGGAGGTGTGAAGTCATAGAAAGGAGGTGTGGGATGTCATAGATTGGAGGAGTGTGAAGTCCTAGATTGGAGGTGAGTGAAGTCACAGATTCGAGGTCTGTGAACTCATAGAATGGAGGTGTGTGACGTCACAATGGAAGTGTGTGAAGTCATAGAATGGAGGTGTGTGAAGTCACAGAATGGAAGTGTGTGAAGTCAAAATGGAGGTGTGTGACGTCCTAAAATGGAGGTGTGAGAAGTCATAGAATGGAGGTGTGTGAAATCATAGAATAGAGGTTTGTGAATTCACAGAATGGCGGTGTGTGAACTCAGAATGGAGGTGTGTGTAGTCACAGAATGGAGGTGTGTGAAGTCATCGTATGAAGGTATGTGAAATCATAGAATGGAAGTGTGTGAAGTCATAGAATGGAAGTGTGCGAAGTCATACAATGAAGGTGTGTGAAGTCATAGAATGGAGGTGTGTGAAGTCACAGAAAAGAGGTGTGTGAAGTCACATAATTGAGGTGTGAGAAGTCTAAATGGAGGTGTGTGACGTCATAAAGTGGAGGTGTGTGAAGTCATAGATTGGAGGTGTGTGAAATCATAGAGTGGAGGTTTGTGAAGTCACAGAATGGAGGTGTGTGAAGTCATAGAATGGAGGTGTGTGAAGTCACAGAATGGAGGTGTGTGAAGTCACAGAATGGAGGTGTGTGAACTCAGAATGGAGATGTGTGAAGTCACAGAATGGAGTTGTGTGAAGTCATAGAATTGAGGTGTGTGAAATCACAGAATGGAGGTGTGTGAATTCATAGAAAGGAGGTGTGACATCTCAGAAAGGATGTGTGTGAAATCGCAGAATGGAGGTGTGTGAGGTCACAGAATGGAGGTGTGTGAACACACAATGCAGGTGTGTGAAGTCACGGAATGGCGGTGTGTGAAGTCATAGAATGGAAGTGTGTGAAGTCATAGAATGGAGGTGTGTGAAGTCACAGAAGGGAGGTGTGTGGAGTCACATCATGGAGGTGTGTGAAGTCAAATTGGAGGTGTGTGACATCATAAAATGTAGGTGTGTGAAGTCATAGATTGGAGGTGTGTGAAATCATAGAATGGAGGTTTGTGAAGTCACAGAATGGAGGTGTGTGAAGTCATAGAATGGAGGTATGTGAAGTCAAATTGGAGGGGTGTGAAGTCAGAGAATGGAGGTGTGGGAAGTCACAGAATGGAGGTGGGTGAAGTCACACAATGGAGTTGTGTGAAGTCCTAAAATGGAGGTGTGTGAAGTCATAGAATGGAGGTGTGTGAAATCATAGAATAGAGGTTTGGGAAGTCACAGAATGGAGGTGTGTGAACTCAGAATGGAGGTGTGTGAAGTCACAGAATGGAGGTGTGTGAAGTCATCGCATGAAGGTATGTGAAATCATAGAATTTAGGTGTGTGAAGTCACAGAATGAAAGTGTGTGAAGTCAAAATGGAGGTGTGTGACGTCCTAAAATGGAGGTGTGTGAAATCATAGAATAGTGGTTTGTGAAGTCACAAAATGGAGGTGTGTGAACTCAGAATGGAGGTGTGTGAAGTCACAGAATGGAAGTGTGTGAAGTCAAAACGGAGGTGTGTGAAGTCAAAGAATGGAGGTGTGTGAAGTCACAGAATGGTGGTGTGTGAAATCAAATTGGTGGTGTGTGAAGTCACAAATGGAGGTGTGTGAAGTCACAGAATGTAGGTGTGTGAAGTCAAAATGGAGGTGTGTGAAGTCAAAGAATGGAGGTGTGTGAACTCAGAGAATGGAGGTGTGTGAAGTCATGGAATGGAGGTTTGTGAAGTCAAACAGTGGAAGTGTGGGAAGTTACAGAAAGAAGATGTGTAAAGTCATACAATGGAGGTGTGTGAAGTCAGAATGCAGGTGTGGGAAGTCATAGAATGGAGGTGAGTGAAGTCATAGAATGGAGGTGTGTGAACTCATAGAATGGAAGTGTGTGAAGTCATAGAATGGAGGTGTGTGAAGTCATAGAATGGAGGTGGGTGAAGTCACGGAAGGGAGGTGTGTGAAATCACAGAATGGAGGTGTGTGAAGTCACAGAATGGAGGTGTGTGAAGTCACAGAATGGAGATGTGTGAAGTCAAAAAGGTGGTGTGAGAAGTCACAAATGTAAGTGTGTGAAGTCACAGAATGGATTTGTGAAGTCAAAACGGTTGTGTGTGAAGTCAAAGAATGTATGTGTGTGAAGTCATCGAAGGGAGGTGTGTGAAGTCACAGAATGGAGGTGTGTGAAGTCAGAATAGAGGTGTGCGAAGTCATAGAATGGAGGTGTGTGAAGTCAGAATGGAGGTGTGTGAAGTCATAGAATGGAGGTGTGTGAAGTCAGAATGGAGGTGTGAAGTCATAGAAAGGAGGTGTGGGATGTCATAGATTGGAGGTGTGTGAAGTCACAGAATGGAGGTGTGTGAAGTCATCGCATGAAGGTATGTGAAATCATAGAATTTAGGTGTGTGAAGTCACAGAATGAAAGTGTGTGAAGTCAAAATGGAGGTGTGTGACGTCCTAAAATGGAGGTGTGTGAAATCATAGAATAGAGGTTTGTGAAGTCACAAAATGGAGGTGTGTGAACTCAGAATGTAGGTGTGTGAAGTCACAGAATGGAAGTGTGTGAAGTCAAAACGGAGGTGTGTGAAGTCAAAGAATGGAGGTGTGTGAAGTCACAGAATGGTGGTGTGTGAAATCAAATTGGTGGTGTGTGAAGTCACAAATGGAGGTGTGTGAAGTCACAGAATGTAGGTGTGTGAAGTCAAAATGGAGGTGTGTGAAGTCAAAGAATGGAGGTGTGTGAAGTCAGAGAATGGATGTGTGTGAAGTCATGGAATGGAGGTGTGTGAAGTCAGAATAGAGGTGTGCGAAGTCATAGAATGGAGGTGTGTGAAGTCAGAATGGAGGTGTGTGAAGTCATAGAATGGAGGTGTGTGAAGTCAGAATGGAGGTGTGAAGTCATAGAAAGGAGGTGTGGGATGTCATAGATTGGAGGAGTGTGAAGTCCTAGATTGGAGGTGAGTGAAGTCACAGATTCGAGGTCTGTGAACTCATAGAATGGAGGTGTGTGACGTCCCAATGGAAGTGTGTGAAGTCATAGAATGGAGGTGTGTGAAGTCACAGAATGGAAGTGTGTGAAGTCAAAATGGAGGTGTGTGACGTCCTAAAATGGAGGTGTGAGAAGTCATAGAATGGAGGTGTGTGAAATCATAGAATAGAGGTTTGTGAAGTCACAGAATGGCGGTGTGTGAACTCAGAATGGAGGTGTGTGTAGTCACAGAATGGAGGTGTGTGAAGTCATCGTATGAAGGTATGTGAAATCATAGAATGGAAGTGTGTGAAGTCATAGAATGGAGGTGTGCGAAGTCATACAATGAAAGTGTGTGAAGTCATAGAATGGAGGTGTGTGAAGTCACAGAAGAGAGGTGTGTGAAGTCACATAATGGAGGTGTGAGAAGTCAAAATGGAGGTGTGTGACGTCATAAAGTGGAGGTGTGTGAAGTCATAGATTGGAGGTGTGTGAAATCATAGAGTGGAGGTTTGTGAAGTCACAGAATGGAGGTGTGTGAAGTCATAGAAGGGAGGTGTGTGAAGTCACAGAATGGAGGTGTGTGAAGTCACAGAATGGAGGTGTGTGAACTCAGAATGGAGATGTGTGAAGTCACAGAATGGAGTTGTGTGAAGTCATAGAATTGAGGTGTGTGAAATCACAGAATGGAGGTGTGTGAATTCATAGAATGGAGGTGTGACATCTCAGAATGGATGTGTGTGAAATCGCAGAATGGAGGTGTGTGACGTCACAGAATGGAGGTTTGTGAAGTCATAGAATGGAGGTATGTGAAGTCAAATTGGAGGGGTGTGAAGTCGGAGAATGGAGCTGTGTGAAGTCACAGAATGGAGGTGGGTGAAGTCACAGAATGGAGGTGTGTGAAGTCATAGAATGGAGGTGTGTGAAGTCACAGTATTGATGTGTTTGAAGTCATATATTTTATGTGTGTGAAGTCAAAATGGATGTGTGAAATCATAGAATAGAGGTGTGTGAAGTCATAGAATGGAGGTGTGTGAATTCATAGAATGAAGGTGTGTGAAGTCACAGAATGGAGATGTGTGAAGTCACAGAATGGAGGTGTGTGAAGTCATAGAATGGAAGTGTGTAAAGTCATACAATGGAGGTGTGTGAAGTCAGAGTGGAGGTGTATGAAGTCACCGAATGGAGGTGAGTGAACTCAGAATGGAGGTGTGTGAAGTCACAGAATGGAGGTTTGTGAAGTCATAGAATGGAGGTGTGTGAAGTCATAGAATGGATGTTTCTGAATTAAGAATGAAGGTGTGTGAAGTCAGAATAGAGGTGTGCGAAGTCATAGAATGGAGGTGTGTGAAGTCAAAATGGAGGTGTGTGAAGTCATAGAATGGAGGTGTGTGAAGTCAGAATGGAGGTGTGAAGTCATAGAAAGGAGGTGTGGGATGTCATAGATTGGAGGAGTGTGAAGTCCTAGATTGGAGGTGAGTGAAGTCACAGATTCGAGGTCTGTGAACTCATAGAATGGAGGTGTGTGACGTCACAATGGAAGTGTGTGAAGTCATAGAATGGAGGTGTGTGAAGTCACAGAATGGAAGTGTGTGAAGTCAAAATGGAGGTGTGTGACGTCCTAAAATGGAGGTGTGAGAAGTCATAGAATGGAGGTGTGTGAAATCATAGAATAGAGGTTTGTGAAGTCACAGAATGGCGGTGTGTGAACTCAGAATGGAGGTGTGTGTAGTCACAGAATGGAGGTGTGTGAAGTCATCGTATGAAGGTATGTGAAATCATAGAATGGAAGTGTGTGAAGTCATAGAATGGAGGTGTGCGAAGTCATACAATGAAAGTGTGTGAAGTCATAGAATGGAGGTGTGTGAAGTCACAGAAGAGAGGTGTGTGAAGTCACATAATGGAGGTGTGAGAAGTCAAAATGGAGGTGTGTGACGTCATAAAGTGGAGGTGTGTGAAGTCATAGATTGGAGGTGTGTGAAATCATAGAGTGGAGGTTTGTGAAGTCACAGAATGGAGGTGTGTGAAGTCATAGAAGGGAGGTGTGTGAAGTCACAGAATGGAGGTGTGTGAAGTCACAGAATGGAGGTGTGTGAACTCAGAATGGAGATGTGTGAAGTCACAGAATGGAGTTGTGTGAAGTCATAGAATTGAGGTGTGTGAAATCACAGAATGGAGGTGTGTGAATTCATAGAAAGGAGGTGTGACATCTCAGAAAGGATGTGTGTGAAATCGCAGAATGGAGGTGTGTGAGGTCACAGAATGGAGGTGTGTGAACACACAATGCAGGTGTGTGAAGTCACGGAATGGCGGTGTGTGAAGTCATAGAATGGAAGTGTGTGAAGTCATAGAATGGAGGTGTGTGAAGTCACAGAAGGGAGGTGTGTGGAGTCACATCATGGAGGTGTGTGAAGTCAAATTGGAGGTGTGTGACATCATAAAATGTAGGTGTGTGAAGTCATAGATTGGAGGTGTGTGAAATCATAGAATGGAGGTTTGTGAAGTCACAGAATGGAGGTGTGTGAAGTCATAGAATGGAGGTATGTGAAGTCAAATTGGAGGGGTGTGAAGTCAGAGAATGGAGGTGTGGGAAGTCACAGAATGGAGGTGGGTGAAGTCACACAATGGAGTTGTGTGAAGTCCTAAAATGGAGGTGTGTGAAGTCATAGAATGGAGGTGTGTGAAATCATAGAATAGAGGTTTGGGAAGTCACAGAATGGAGGTGTGTGAACTCAGAATGGAGGTGTGTGAAGTCACAGAATGGAGGTGTGTGAAGTCATCGCATGAAGGTATGTGAAATCATAGAATTTAGGTGTGTGAAGTCACAGAATGAAAGTGTGTGAAGTCAAAATGGAGGTGTGTGACGTCCTAAAATGGAGGTGTGTGAAATCATAGAATAGAGGTTTGTGAAGTCACAAAATGGAGGTGTGTGAACTCAGAATGTAGGTGTGTGAAGTCACAGAATGGAAGTGTGTGAAGTCAAAACGGAGGTGTGTGAAGTCAAAGAATGGAGGTGTGTGAAGTCACAGAATGGTGGCGTGTGAAATCAAATTGGTGGTGTGTGAAGTCACAAATGGAGGTGTGTGAAGTCACAGAATGTAGGTGTGTGAAGTCAAAATGGAGGTGTGTGAAGTCAAAGAATGGAGGTGTGTGAACTCAGAGAATGGAGGTGTGTGAAGTCATGGAATGGAGGTTTGTGAAGTCAAACAGTGGAAGTGTGGGAAGTTACAGAAAGAAGATGTGTGAAGTCATACAATGGAGGTGTGTGAAGTCAGAATGCAGGTGTGGGAAGTCATAGAATGGAGGTGAGTGAAGTCATAGAATGGAGGTGTGTGAAGTCATAGAATGGAAGTGTGTGAAGTCATAGAATGGAGGTGTGTGAAGTCATAGAATGGAGGTGGGTGAAGTCACGGAAGGGAGGTGTGTGAAATCACAGAATGGAGGTGTGTGAAGTCACAGAATGGAGGTGTGTGAAGTCACAGAATGGAGATGTGTGAAGTCAAAAAGGTGGTGTGAGAAGTCACAAATGTAAGTGTGTGAAGTCACAGAATGGATTTGTGAAGTCAAAACGGTTGTGTGTGAAGTCAAAGAATGTATGTGTGTGAAGTCATCGAAGGGAGGTGTGTGAAGTCACAGAATGGAGGTGTGTGAAGTCAGAATAGAGGTGTGCGAAGTCATAGAATGGAGGTGTGTGAAGTCAGAATGGAGGTGTGTGAAGTCATAGAATGGAGGTGTGTGAAGTCAGAATGGAGGTGTGAAGTCATAGAAAGGAGGTGTGGGATGTCATAGATTGGAGGTGTGTGAAGTCACAGAATGGAGGTGTGTGAAGTCATCGCATGAAGGTATGTGAAATCATAGAATTTAGGTGTGTGAAGTCACAGAATGAAAGTGTGTGAAGTCAAAATGGAGGTGTGTGACGTCCTAAAATGGAGGTGTGTGAAATCATAGAATAGAGGTTTGTGAAGTCACAAAATGGAGGTGTGTGAACTCAGAATGTAGGTGTGTGAAGTCACAGAATGGAAGTGTGTGAAGTCAAAACGGAGGTGTGTGAAGTCAAAGAATGGAGGTGTGTGAAGTCACAGAATGGTGGTGTGTGAAATCAAATTGGTGGTGTGTGAAGTCACAAATGGAGGTGTGTGAAGTCACAGAATGTAGGTGTGTGAAGTCAAAATGGAGGTGTGTGAAGTCAAAGAATGGAGGTGTGTGAAGTCAGAGAATGGATGTGTGTGAAGTCATGGAATGGAGGTGTGTGAAGTCAGAATAGAGGTGTGCGAAGTCATAGAATGGAGGTGTGTGAAGTCAGAATGGAGGTGTGTGAAGTCATAGAATGGAGGTGTGTGAAGTCAGAATGGAGGTGTGAAGTCATAGAAAGGAGGTGTGGGATGTCATAGATTGGAGGAGTGTGAAGTCCTAGATTGGAGGTGAGTGAAGTCACAGATTCGAGGTCTGTGAACTCATAGAATGGAGGTGTGTGACGTCCCAATGGAAGTGTGTGAAGTCATAGAATGGAGGTGTGTGAAGTCACAGAATGGAAGTGTGTGAAGTCAAAATGGAGGTGTGTGACGTCCTAAAATGGAGGTGTGAGAAGTCATAGAATGGAGGTGTGTGAAATCATAGAATAGAGGTTTGTGAAGTCACAGAATGGCGGTGTGTGAACTCAGAATGGAGGTGTGTGTAGTCACAGAATGGAGGTGTGTGAAGTCATCGTATGAAGGTATGTGAAATCATAGAATGGAAGTGTGTGAAGTCATAGAATGGAGGTGTGCGAAGTCATACAATGAAAGTGTGTGAAGTCATAGAATGGAGGTGTGTGAAGTCACAGAAGAGAGGTGTGTGAAGTCACATAATGGAGGTGTGAGAAGTCAAAATGGAGGTGTGTGACGTCATAAAGTGGAGGTGTGTGAAGTCATAGATTGGAGGTGTGTGAAATCATAGAGTGGAGGTTTGTGAAGTCACAGAATGGAGGTGTGTGAAGTCATAGAAGGGAGGTGTGTGAAGTCAAAGAATGGAGGTGTGTGAAGTCACAGAATGGAGGTGTGTGAACTCAGAATGGAGATGTGTGAAGTCACAGAATGGAGTTGTGTGAAGTCATAGAATTGAGGTGTGTGAAATCACAGAATGGAGGTGTGTGAATTCATAGAATGAAGGTGTGACATCTCAGAATGGATGTGTGTGAAATCGCAGAATGGAGGTGTGTGACGTCACAGAATGGAGGTTTGTGAAGTCATAGAATGGAGGTATGTGAAGTCAAATTGGAGGGGTGTGAAGTCGGAGAATGGAGGTGTGTGAAGTCAGAATGGAGGTGTGTGAAGTCTCAGAATTGAGGTGTGTGAACACAGAATGGAGGTGTGTGAAGTCAAAGAATGGAGGTGTGTGAAGTCATTGAATGCAGGTGTGTGAAGTCATAGAATGTATGTTTGTGAAGTAAGAATGAAGGTGTGTGAAGTCATAGAATGTAGGTGTGTGAAGTCATACAATGGAGGTGTGTGAAGTCATAGAATGTATGTTTGTGAAGTAAGAATGAAGGTGTGTGAAGACATAGAATGGAGGTGTGTGAAGTCATATAATGGAGGTGTGTGAAGTCACAGAATGGATGTGTGTGAAGTCAGAATGGAGGTGTGAAGTCATAGAATGGAGGTGTGTGAACTAATAGAATGTAGGTGTGTGAAATCATAGAATAGAGGTTTGTGAAGTCACAGAATGGAGGTGTGTGAACTCAGAATGGAGGTGGGTGAAGTCACAGAATGGAGGTGTGTGAAGTCACTGCATGGAGGTATGTGAAATCATAGAATGGAAGTGTGTGAAGTCATAGAATGGAGGTGTGTGAATCACAGAATGAAGGTGTGTGAAGTCATAGAATGGAGGTGTGTGAAGACACAGAAGGGAGGTGTGTGAAGTCACATAATGGAGGTGTGTGAAGTCAAAATTCAGGTGTGTGACGTCATAAAATGGAGGTGTGTGAAGTCATAGAATGGAGGTGTGTGAAATCATAGAATGGAGGTTTGTGAAGTCACAGATTGGAGGTGTGTGACGTCACAGAATGGAGGTTTGTGAAGTCATAGAATGGAGGTATGTGAAGTCAAATTGGAGGGGTGTGAAGTCGGAGAATGGAGCTGTGTGAAGTCACAGAATGGAGGTGGGTGAAGTCACAGAATGGAGGTGTGTGAAGTCATAGAATGGAGGTGTGTGAAGTCACAGAATTGAGGTGTTTGAAGTCATATATTTTATGTGTGTGAAGTCAAAATGGATGTGTGAAATCATAGAATAGAGGTGTGTGAAGTCATAGAATGGAGGTGTGTGAATTCATAGAATGAAGGTGTGTGAAGTCACAGAATGGAGATGTGTGAAGTCACAGAATGGAGGTGTGTGAAGTCATAGAATGGAAGTGTGTAAAGTCATACAATGGAGGTGTGTGAAGTCAGAGTGGAGGTGTATGAAGTCACCGAATGGAGGTGAGTGAACTCAGAATGGAGGTGTGTGAAGTCACAGAATGGAGGTTTGTGAAGTCATAGAATGGAGGTGTGTGAAGTCATAGAATGGATGTTTCTGAATTAAGAATGAAGGTGTGTGAAGTCATAGAATGGAGGTGTGTGAAGACAAAATTGTGGTGTGTGAACTCATAGACTGGATGTTTCTGAACTCATAGAATGAAGGTGTGTGTAGTCGTGGAATGGAGGTGTATGAAGTCAAAGAATGGAGGTGTGTGAAGTCAAACAACGGTGGTATGTGAAGTCACAGAATGGAGGTGTGTTAAGTCCCAGAATGGAAGTGTGTGAAGACAAAACGGAGGTGTGTGAAGTCAAAGAATGGAGGTGTGTGAAGTCACAGAATGGAGTTGTGTGAAATCAAAATGGTGGTGTGTGAAGTCAAAAATGGAGGTGTGTGAAGTCACAGAATATAGGTGTGTGAAGTCAAAATGGAGGTGTGTGAAGTCAAAGAATGGAGGTGTGTGAACTCATAGAATGGAGGTGTGTGAAGTCATAGAATGGATGTGTGTGAAGTCATAGAATGGAGGTGTGTGAAGTCATAGAATGGAAGTGTGTGAAGTCATAGAATGGAGGTGTGTGATGTCATAGAATGGAGGTGTGTGAAGTCATAGAATGGAGGTGAGTGAAGTCACGGAAGGGAGGTGTGTGAAGTCACAGATTGGATTTGTGTGAAGTCACAGAATGGAGATGTGTGAAGGCACAAAATGAAGGTGTGTGAAATCACAGAATGGAGGTGTGTGAAGTCAAAAGTGGTGTGAGAAGTCACAAATGTAAGTGTGTGAAGTCACAGAATGGAGGTGTGTGAAGTCAAAATGGAGGTGTGTGAAGTCAAAGAATATACGTGTGAGGTCATCGAATGGAGGTGTGTGAAATCACAGAATGGAGGTGTGTGAAGTCAGGATAAAGGTGTGCGAAGTCATAGAATGGAGGTGTGTGAAGTCACAGAATGGAGGTGTGTGAAGTCACAGAATGGCGGTGTGTGAAGTCACAGAATGGAGGTGTGTGAACTCAGAATGGAGGTATGTAAAGTCACAGAATGGAGGTGTGTGAAGTCATAGAATGGAAGTGTGTGAAGTCATAGAATGGAGGTGTGAGAAGTCAAAGAATGGATGGTATGAACTCATAGAATGGAGGTGTGTGAAGTCACAGAATGGAGGTGTGTGAAGTCATAGAATGGAGGTGTGTGAAGTCATAGAATGGAAGTGTGTGAAGTCACAGAATGGAGGTGTGTGAAGTCACATAATGGAGGTGTGTGAACTCAGAATGGAGGTGTGTGAAGTCACAGAATGGAGGTGTGTAAAGTCATAGAATGAAAGTGTGTGAAGTCATAGAATGGAGGTGTGTGAAGTCACAGAATGGATGGTATGAACTCATAGAATGGAGGTGTGTGAAGTCACAGAATGAAGGTGTGTGAAGTCACAGAATGGAGGTTTGTGAAGTTATATAATGGAGGTATATGAAGTCATAGAACGGATGTTTCTGAAGTAAGAATGAAGGTGTGTGAAGTCATAGAATGGAGGTAGGTGAAGTCAAAATGAAGGTGTGTGAACTCATAGAATGGAGGTGTGTGAACTCATAGAATGGAGGTGTGTGAAGTCATGGAATGGAGGTGTGTGAAGTCACAGAATGGAGGTGTGTGAACTCATAGAATGGAGGTGTGTGACGTCACAATGGAAGTGTGTGAAGTCATAGAATGGAGGTGTGTGAAGTCATAGAATGGAGGTGTGTGAAGTCAGAATGGAGGTGTGTTAAGTCTCAGAATTGAGGTGTGTGAACACAGAATGGAGGTGTGTGAAGTCAAAGAATGGAGGTGTGTGAAGTCATTGAATGCAGGTGTGTGAAGTCATAGAATGTATGTTTGTGAAGTAAGAATGAAGGTGTGTGAAGTCATAGAATGTAGGTGTGTGAAGTCATACAATGGAGGTGTGTGAAGTCATAGAATGTATGTTTGTGAAGTAAGAATGAAGGTGTGTGAAGACATAGAATGCAGGTGTGTGAAGTCATATAATGGAGGTGTGTGAAGTCACAGAATGGATGTGTGTGAAGTCAGAATGGAGGTGTGAAGTCATAGAATGGAGGTGTGTGAACTAATAGAATGTAGGTGTGTGAAATCATAGAATAGAGGTTTGTGAAGTCACAGAATGGAGGTGTGTGAACTCAGAATGGAGGTGTGTGAAGTCACAGAATGGAGGTGTGTGAAGTCACTGCATGGAGGTATGTGAAATCATAGAATGGAAGTGTGTGAAGTCATAGAATGGAGGTGTGTGAATCACAGAATGAAGGTGTGTGAAGTCATAGAATGGAGGTGTGTGAAGACACAGAAGGGAGGTGTGTGAAGTCACATAATGGAGGTGTGTGAAGTCAAAATTCAGGTGTGTGACGTCATAAAATGGAGGTGTGTGAAGTCATAGAATGGAGGTGTGTGAAATCATAGAATGGAGGTTTGTGAAGTCACAGATTGGAGGTGTGTGACGTCACAGAATGGAGGTTTGTGAAGTCATAGAATGGAGGTATGTGAAGTCAAATTGGAGGGGTGTGAAGTCGGAGAATGGAGCTGTGTGAAGTCACAGAATGGAGGTGGGTGAAGTCACAGAATGGAGGTGTGTGAAGTCATAGAATGGAGGTGTGTGAAGTCACAGAATTGAGGTGTTTGAAGTCATATATTTTATGTGTGTGAAGTCAAAATGGATGTGTGAAATCATAGAATAGAGGTGTGTGAAGTCATAGAATGGAGGTGTGTGAATTCATAGAATGAAGGTGTGTGAAGTCACAGAATGGAGATGTGTGAAGTCACAGAATGGAGGTGTGTGAAGTCATAGAATGGAAGTGTGTAAAGTCATACAATGGAGGTGTGTGAAGTCAGAGTGGAGGTGTATGAAGTCACCGAATGGAGGTGTGTGAACTCAGAATGGAGGTGTGTGAAGTCACAGAATGGAGGTTTGTGAAGTCATAGAATGGAGGTGTGTGAAGTCATAGAATGGATGTTTCTGAATTAAGAATGAAGGTGTGTGAAGTCATAGAATGGAGGTGTGTGAAGACAAAATTGTGGTGTGTGAACTCATAGACTGGATGTTTCTGAACTCATAGAATGAAGGTGTGTGTAGTCGTGGAATGGAGGTGTATGAAGTCAAAGAATGGAGGTGTGTGAAGTCAAACAATGGTGGTATGTGAAGTCACAGAATGGAGGTGTGTTAAGTCCCAGAATGGAAGTGTGTGAAGACAAAACGGAGGTGTGTGAAGTCAAAGAATGGAGGTGTGTGAAGTCACAGAATGGAGTTGTGTGAAATCAAAATGGTGGTGTGTGAAGTCAAAAATGGAGGTGTGTGAAGTCACAGAATATAGGTGTGTGAAGTCAAAATGGAGGTGTGTGAAGTCAAAGAATGGAGGTGTGTGAACTCATAGAATGGAGGTGTGTGAAGTCATAGAATGGATGTGTGTGAAGTCATAGAATGGAGGTGTGTGAAGTCATAGAATGGAAGTGTGTGAAGTCATAGAATGGAGGTGTGTGATGTCATAGAATGGAGGTGTGTGAAGTCATAGAATGGAGGTGAGTGAAGTCACGGAAGGGCGGTGTGTGAAGTCACAGATTGGATTTGTGTGAAGTCACAGAATGGAGATGTGTGAAGGCACAAAATGAAGGTGTGTGAAATCACAGAATGGAGGTGTGTGAAATCAAAAGTGGTGTGAGAAGTCACAAATGTAAGTGTGTGAAGTCACAGAATGGAGGTGTGTGAAGTCAAAATGGAGGTGTGTGAAGTCAAAGAATATACGTGTGAGGTCATCGAATGGAGGTGTGTGAAATCACAGAATGGAGGTGTGTGAAGTCAGGATAAAGGTGTGCGAAGTCATAGAATGGAGGTGTGTGAAGTCACAGAATGGAGGTGTGTGAAGTCACAGAATGGCGGTGTGTGAAGTCACAGAATGGAGGTGTGTGAACTCAGAATGGAGGTATGTAAAGTCACAGAATGGAGGTGTGTGAAGTCATAGAATGGAAGTGTGTGAAGTCATAGAATGGAGGTGTGAGAAGTCAAAGAATGGATGGTATGAACTCATAGAATGGAGGTGTGTGAAGTCACAGAATGGAGGTGTGTGAAGTCATAGAATGGAGGTGTGTGAAGTCATAGAATGGAAGTGTGTGAAGTCACAGAATG
Source organism: Megascapheus bottae (assembly GCA_024803745.1). Lineage (NCBI taxonomy): Eukaryota > Metazoa > Chordata > Mammalia > Rodentia > Geomyidae > Megascapheus > Megascapheus bottae. Next base: position 39,932 of record JANJXV010002128.1, read on the forward strand.
GAGGTGTGTGAAGTCACATAATGGAGGTGTGTGAACTCAGAATGGAGGTGTGTGAACTCACAGAATGGAGGTGTGTGAAGTCATAGAATGAAAGTGTGTGAAGTCATAGAATGGAGGTGTGTGAAGTCACAGAATGGATGGTATGAACTCATAGAATGGAGGTGTGTGAAGTCACAGAATGAAGGTGTGTGAAGTCACAGAATGGAGGTTTGTGAAGTTATATAATGGAGGTATATGAAGTCATAGAACGGATGTTTCTGAAGTAAGAATGAAGGTGTGTGAAGTCATAGAATGGAGGTAGGTGAAGTCAAAATGAAGGTGTGTGAACTCATAGAATGGAGGTGTGTGAACTCATAGAATGGAGGTGTGTGAAGTCATGGAATGGAGGTGTGTGAAGTCACAGAATGGAGGTGTGTGAAGTCATCGAATGGATGTGTGTGAACTCAGAATAGAGGTGTGCGAAGTCATAGAATGGAGGTGTGTGAAGTCAGATTGGAGGTGTGTGAAGCCATAGAATGGAGGTGTATGAAGTCAGAATAGAGGCGAGTGAACTCATAGAATGGAGGTGTGTGGAGTCACAATGCAGGTGTGTGAAGTCATAGAATGGTGGTGTGTGAAGTCACAGAATGGAGGTGTGGAAGTCATAGAATGGAGCTGTGTGAATTCAGAATGGAGGTGAGTAAAGTCATAGAATGGAGGTGTGTGAAGTCATAGAATGGAGGTTGTGAAGTCATACAATGGATGTTTCTGAATTAAGAATGAAGGTGTGTGAAGTCATAGAATGGAGGTGTGTGAAGACAAAATTGTGGTGTGTGAACTCATAGACTGGATGTTTCTGAACTCATAGAATGAAGGTGTGTGTAGTCGTGGAATGGAGGTGTATGAAGTCAAAGAATGGAGGTGTGTGAAGTCAAACAATGGTGGTATGTGAAGTCACAAAATGGAGGTGTGTTAAGTCCCAGAATGGAAGTGTGTGAAGACAAAACGGAGGTGTGTGAAGTCAAAGAATGGAGGTGTGTGAAGTCACAGAATGGAGTTGTGTGAAATCAAAATGGTGGTGTGTGAAGTCAAAAATGGAGGTGTGTGAAGTCACAGAATATAGGTGTGTGAAGTCAAAATGGAGGTGTGTGAAGTCAAAGAATGGAGGTGTGTGAACTCATAGAATGGAGGTGTGTGAAGTCATAGAATGGATGTGTGTGAAGTCATAGAATGGAGGTGTGTGAAGTCATAGAATGGAAGTGTGTGAAGTCATAGAATGGAGGTGTGTGATGTCATAGAATGGAGGTGTGTGAAGTCATAGAATGGAGGTGAGTGAAGTCACGGAAGGGCGGTGTGTGAAGTCACAGATTGGATTTGTGTGAAGTCACAGAATGGAGATGTGTGAAGGCACAAAATGAAGGTGTGTGAAATCACAGAATGGAGGTGTGTGAAGTCAAAAGTGGTGTGAGAAGTCACAAATGTAAGTGTGTGAAGTCACAGAATGGAGGTGTGTGAAGTCAAAATGGAGGTGTGTGAAGTCAAAGAATATACGTGTGAGGTCATCGAATGGAGGTGTGTGAAATCACAGAATGGAGGTGTGTGAAGTCAGGATAAAGGTGTGCGAAGTCATAGAATGGAGGTGTGTGAAGTCACAGAATGGAGGTGTGTGAAGTCACAGAATGGCGGTGTGTGAAGTCACAGAATGGAGGTGTGTGAACTCAGAATGGAGGTATGTAAAGTCACAGAATGGAGGTGTGTGAAGTCATAGAATGGAAGTGTGTGAAGTCATAGAATGGAGGTGTGAGAAGTCAAAGAATGGATGGTATGAACTCATAGAATGGAGGTGTGTGAAGTCACAGAATGGAGGTGTGTGAAGTCATAGAATGGAGGTGTGTGAAGTCATAGAATGGAAGTGTGTGAAGTCACAGAATGGAGGTGTGTGAAGTCACATAATGGAGGTGTGTGAACTCAGAATGGAGGTGTGTGAACTCACAGAATGGAGGTGTGTGAAGTCATAGAATGAAAGTGTGTGAAGTCATAGAATGGAGGTGTGTGAAGTCACAGAATGGATGGTATGAACTCATAGAATGGAGGTGTGTGAAGTCACAGAATGAAGGTGTGTGAAGTCACAGAATGGAGGTTTGTGAAGTTATATAATGGAGGTATATGAAGTCATAGAACGGATGTTTCTGAAGTAAGAATGAAGGTGTGTGAAGTCATAGAATGGAGGTAGGTGAAGTCAAAATGAAGGTGTGTGAACTCATAGAATGGAGGTGTGTGAACTCATAGAATGGAGGTGTGTGAAGTCATGGAATGGAGGTGTGTGAAGTCACAGAATGGAGGTGTGTGAAGTCATCGAATGGATGTGTGTGAACTCAGAATAGAGGTGTGCGAAGTCATAGAATGGAGGTGTGTGAAGTCAGATTGGAGGTGTGTGAAGCCATAGAATGGAGGTGTATGAAGTCAGAATAGAGGCGAGTGAACTCATAGAATGGAGGTGTGTGGAGTCACAATGCAGGTGTGTGAAGTCATAGAATGGTGGTGTGTGAAGTCACAGAATGGAGGTGTGGAAGTCATAGAATGGAGCTGTGTGAATTCAGAATGGAGGTGAGTAAAGTCATAGAATGGAGGTGTGTGAAGTCATAGAATGGAGGTTGTGAAGTCATACAATGGAGGTGTGTGAAATCATAGAATGGAGGTGTTTGAAGTCACAGAATGGAAGTGTGTGAAGTCATAGAAGGGAGGTGTGTGAAGTCACAGAATGGAGGTGTGTCAAGTCATACAATGGAGGTGTGTGAACTCAGAATGGAGGTGTGTGAAGTCATAGATGGAGGTGTGTGAAGTCATAGTATGGAGGTGTGTGAAATCATAGAATGGAGTTTTGTGAAGTCACAGAATGGAGCTGTGTGAAGTCAGAATGGAGGTGTGTTAAATCATAGAATCGAGGTGTGTGGAGTCACAATGGAGATGTGTGAAGTCATAGAATGGAGGTGTGTGAAGTCACAGAATTGAGGTGTGTGAAGTCATAGAATGGAGGAGTGTGATGTCATCGAATGGAGATGTGTGAAGTCACAGAATGAAGGTGTGTGAAGTCACAGAATGGAGGTGTGTGAACTCAGAATGGAGGTAGGTGAAGTCACAGAATGGAGGTGTGTGAAGTCATAGAATGGAGGTGTGTGAAGTCACAGAATGGAGGTGTGTGACATCATAGAATGGAGGTGTGTGAAGTCATAGAATGGAGGTGTGTGAAGTCATAGAATGGAGGTGTGTGAAGTCACAGAATGGAGGTGTGTGAAGTCACAGAATGGAGGTGTGTGAAGTCATAGAATTGAAGTGTGTGAAGTCATAGAATGGAGGTGTGTGAAGTCAGAATGGAGGTGTGTGAAGTCATAGAATGGAGGTGTGTGAACTCAGAATGGAGGTGTGTGAAGTCACAGAATGGAGGTTTTTGAAGTCATATAATGGAGGTGTTTGAAGTCATAGAATGGATGTTTCTGAGGTAAGAATGAAGGTGTGTGAAGTCAGAATGGAGGTGTGAGAAGTAACAGAATGCAGGTGTGTGAATTCAGAATGGAGGTGAGTGAAGTCATAGAATGGAGGTGTGTGAAGTCAGAATGGAGGTATGAGAAGTCACAAAATGGAGATGTGTGAATTCAGAATGAGGTTAGTGAAGTCATATAATGGAGGTGTGTTAAGTCATAGAATGGAGGTGTGAAGTCATACAATGGTGGTGTGTGAAATCGTAGAATGGAGGTGTTTGAATTCACAGAATGGAGGTGTGTGAAGTCAGAGTGCAGTTGTGTGAAGTCATAGAATTGAGGTGTGAAATCAGAATTCAGGTGTGTGAACTCATAGAATGCAGGTGTTTGAAATCACAATGGAGGTGTGTGAAGTCATAGAATGGAGGTGTGTGAAGTCATAGAATGGAGGTGTGTGAAGTCACAGAATGGAGGTGTGTGAAGTAATAGAATGGAGCTGGGTGAAGTCAAAGAATGGAGGTGTGTGAAATCATAGAATGGAGGAGTGTGAAGTTAGAATGGAGGTGCGTGAAGTCATAGAATGGAGGTTTGTGAAGTCAGAATGGAGGTGTGTGAAGTCATAGAATGGAGATGTGTTAACTCATAGAATGGAGGTGTGTGACGTCACAATGGAAGTGTGTGAAGTCATAGAATGGAGGTGTGTGAAGTCATACAATGAAGGTGTGTGAAGTCAGAATGGAGGTGTCTGAAGTCACAGAATGGAGGTGTGTGAAGTCATAGAATGGATGTTTTTGAAGTAAGAATGAAGGTGTGTGAAGTCATAGAATGGAGGTGTGTGACGCGACAGAATGGAGTTGTGTGAAGTCATAGAATGGAGCGTTGTAAAGTCAGAATGGAGGTGTGTAAAGTCACAGGATGGAGGTGTGTCAATTCAGAATGGAGGTGTGTGAAGTCACAGAATGGAGGTGTGTGAAGTAAGAATGGAGGTGTGAAATCGCAGAATGGAGGTGGGTGAAGTCATAGAAAGGAGGTGTGGGAAGTCATAGAATGGAAGAGTGTGAAGTCATAGAGTGGAAGTGAGTGAAGTCAAAGATACGAGGTCTGTGAAGTCATAGAATGGAGGTGTGTGAATTAAGAATGGAGGTGTGTGAAGGCATAGAATGGAGATAAATGAACTCATAGAATGGAGGTGTGTGAAGTCATACAAGGACGTGTGTGAAGTCATAGATGTAGGTGTGTGAAGTCATAGTATGGAGGTGTGTGAAATCATAGAATGGAGTTTTGTGAAGTCACAGAATGGAGCTGTGTGAAGTCAGAATGGAGGTGTGTGAAGTCAGAGAATAGAACTGTGTGAAGTCAAAATGGAGGTGTGTGAATTCATAGAATGGAGGTGTGTGAAATCACAGAATGGAGGTGTGTGAAGTCACAGAATGGAGGTGTTTGAACTCACAATAGAGGTGTGTGAAGTCACAGAATGGAGGTGTGTGAAGTCATAGAATGGAAGTGTGTGAAGTCATAGAATGGAGCTGTGTGAAGTCACAGAATGGAGGTGTGTGAAGTCACAGAATGGAGGTGTGTGAAGTCATAGAATGGAGGTGTGTGAAGTCTGATTGGAGGTGTGTGAAGTCACAGAATGGAGGTGTGTGAAATCATAGAATGGAGTTTTGTGGAGTCACAGAATGGAGCTGTGTGAAGTCAGAATGGAGCTGTGTGAAGTCAAAGAATGGAGGTATGTGAATTCACAATGGAGGTGTGTGAAGTCATAGAATGGAGGTGTGTGAAGTCATAGAATGGAAGTGTGTGAAGTCACAAAATGGAGGTGTGTGAAGTCATAGAATGGAGGTGTGCGAAGTCATAGAATGGAGGTGTGTGAAGTCACAATGGAGGTGTGTGAAGTCATAGAATTTAGGTGTGTGAAGTCATAAAATTGAGGTGTGTGAAGGCATCGAATGGAAGTGTGTGAAATCACAGAATGGAGGGGTGTGAAGTCAGAATGGAGGTGTGTGAAGTCACAGAATTCAGGTGTGTGAAGTCACAGAATGGAGGTGTGTGAAGTCATAGAATGGATGTGTGTGAAGTCATAGAATGGATGTTTGTAAAGAAAGAATGAAGGTGTGTGAAGTCATAGAATAGAGGTGTGTGAAGGCAAAGAATGGAGGTGTGTGACGTCATAGAATGGATGTGTGTGAAGTCATAGAATGAAGGTGTGTGAAGTCATAGAATGGAGATGTGTGAAGTCACAGAATGGAGGTGTGTGAAGTCAGAATGGAGGTGTGAAGTCGCTGAATGGAGGTGGGTGAAGTCATAGAAAGGAGGTGTGGGAAGTCATAGAATGGAGAAGTGTGAAGTCATAGGGTTGAGATGAGTGAAGTCACAGATTCGAGGTCTGTGAAGTCATAGAATGGAGGTGTGTGAAGTGAGAATGGAGGTGTGTGAAATCATAGAATGCAGATGTGTGAACTCATAAAATGGAGGTGTGTGACGTCACAATGGAAGTGTGTGAAGAAATAGAATGGATTTGTGTGAAGTCACAGAATGGAGGTGTGTGAAGTCATAGAATGGAGGTGTGTGATGTCATAGAATGGAGGTGTGTGAAGTCATAGAATGGAGGTGAGTGAAGTCACGGAAGGGCGGTGTGTGAAGTCACAGATTGGATTTGTGTGAAGTCACAGAATGGAGATGTGTGAAGGCACAAAATGAAGGTGTGTGAAATCACAGAATGGAGGTGTGTGAAGTCAAAAGTGGTGTGAGAAGTCACAAATGTAAGTGTGTGAAGTCACAGAATGGAGGTGTGTGAAGTCAAAATGGAGGTGTGTGAAGTCAAAGAATATACGTGTGAGGTCATCGAATGGAGGTGTGTGAAATCACAGAATGGAGGTGTGTGAAGTCAGGATAAAGGTGTGCGAAGTCATAGAATGGAGGTGTGTGAAGTCACAGAATGGAGGTGTGTGAAGTCACAGAATGGCGGTGTGTGAAGTCACAGAATGGAGGTGTGTGAACTCAGAATGGAGGTATGTAAAGTCACAGAATGGAGGTGTGTGAAGTCATAGAATGGAAGTGTGTGAAGTCATAGAATGGAGGTGTGAGAAGTCAAAGAATGGATGGTATGAACTCATAGAATGGAGGTGTGTGAAGTCACAGAATGGAGGTGTGTGAAGTCATAGAATGGAGGTGTGTGAAGTCATAGAATGGAAGTGTGTGAAGTCACAGAATGGAGGTGTGTGAAGTCACATAATGGAGGTGTGTGAACTCAGAATGGAGGTGTGTGAACTCACAGAATGGAGA